>JAANDH010000043.1:465400-530577 GCA_011799765.1 Nymphaea thermarum
GGGGGGGGGGGGGGGGGGGGGGTCTTTCTTCTTCCTCCTCTTAATTTGCCATGGTGTTACTTTTGGTCTTGGACGGGGAAAGGAAGCATGTGAGCGGAGGTGATTATATTTTAATACCATTTGCAGATGACCAAAGAAGTTGGCGCTTTGCTGTTCTTCATTTTTTATTTCTTTTACTTTTAGCATTTCACTATGCACAGAGAGAGAGAGAGGAGTTGAGATGGTAGATAACATGCATCACATGGAAAGAAAAAAGAAAAGGAGATGAAGGTTAATATATTAACCAGTATTATTAGAGAGAGAGGGAGAGAGATCGGAGTTGCTTTGATCTGCAGACTCCTCCTGATGGAAGCAAGCAGAGACTGGAAGCGGAAGCCTAGAAGGGAGAAATCTTCTGTTCGGGGCACGCAATGAAGATCTTCTCAGAAAGAAACTTACAGGGAGTAAGTAAAACAGCGAATGCACATTTTTGACAGCAGATAAAAAATTCTGAAGATTTGAGCAGATTTAAACTTCTGTAAACCTTCGGGAATCAACTATACACAGTATTTCTATTGACATAAATGCCAACTTCGTTCATTTTCATACATCTTTGTTTCAATATTGAAGCTTCATTATTTTGAATGCATAAATATATATCTACACATTAATGGTTCTTTGAGCACTGTCGACAACTAGAAATGGTCCAGCGGAGTTGTCGGATACACCTGTACTAATCATATTGAATGATCGGACTGTCTTGGATTTTTGCCTTCGTAAAATGCTTAGTATATCAAAATTTTCCATTTCCCTTGTTTTCGGCTTTTGTCGAGGTAGCAAACGCTGGACCACAAGGACGTCTTCGCATTAGACGTTTCTTGGGAACGTAAAAGTGGGACGCGTTTGATGTGCGTCTTTTCCCTGCCGCCATTTTATGTGGGGCGGCCAAATTGTGTGGATAAGTTTTCCCTCGGTTCTCTGATCCTCTCATCGCCGTTTACTGATTAATATTTTTAAAAGTTGGATTTTTTTATCAAATTAAAGAAAAATTCACAAAAATAAATATAAATAAATTATTCTTAAAACATATTATAAAAGATTTGGTATGGATCAGCTTATGATTGTTATAACGCAGTGTTTTACAAAGAGGGGAAAAATTTTTAAAGGCAGTCTGATTTTGCTATATATATATATGTATATGATGTTTAAATGAGAGTATATATATACATGAATTAAAATTAACTGATTATTTCTCTAGTTAGATGGTCTTTTTTAAATTTTTATATTATTAAAAATCATCAAAAAAGGTGCATTAGTAACAATTAGTTGCTTAGGGGTTTTTAGCAATGAGATGCACATTTCTCAATAATTTTTAGTGACACAATTTAAAAAAAAAAAATCATCTAGATTTAGAGATAGCCATCTGATTTTAATTTTCTTACATATCTGATAACTTTTTAACTTTCTTCAATTTTCTTTTATAACCAGTTACTTTTGAAAAAAGAAAGAAAGAAGATTCCATTCCAATCTTTGAAAAAAAATCCAATCTCACTTTGGAATTTGCTTCCATAAGCACATCGAAGTGCTCACTAATGTCACTTCACTTAATGATTGGTGAGATGATAGACGAGTAGTTGGGATTACTTGACTCGTCATTCCACCCAAACTTCTAAGCATGCGAACAAAATACACCTGCGAGCCCTGAAGGGCGTACTTATCATATGTTCTAATTTGATATTGGATATTAAGATCCGACTTTCAAAATATATTGGATGTAAAAAATTTTGATTGCCATATTATTGAGGTTTATTCTTCAATAGAATATTTATTTGAACTATAATTCTAATCTGAATTCGACCGGATGACTTTTTTAAAACTGAATTTGAAAGGTTTTTTTTTTTGTCGGACTTTTTATTTGAACTATAATTCAAATCTAAATTCGACCGGATGACATTTTTAAAACTGAATTTGAAAGGTTTTTTTTTTTTTTTGTCGGACTTTTTAAAGCAGTTCGGTCAGATATCCAATATATATATAATCCATTAACATCCCTGAACTCCATGTGCTGTGAATTTTTATGCATAAAAAATTGTTTTACATGTAAGTATCAAATTAATACGGCTTTGCGGGGTTTATGCCGAAGGTGGTTTCTTTTAAATAAACATTATATATATATATATATATATATATATATATATATATATATATATATATATATATATATATATATATATATATATATATATATAGCCTAAGGCCCATTTACACTGCTTGCTAATAAGTGGACCCAAATTTTATGTTCCATCTTCTCAAACATCTGCCCAAAGGACACTTGCTCGTCTGGCAGAACGACTTGTGCTTATCACCTAATTGACTAAACGTCACAACTTCAAAATCGGCCATGAGCGATATCTCCATACCACAAGGTGACAGATTGGTATAACTTTTCAATGAAGAGAAGAAAATTTCAAGGGGTGTAAGAGGCACGTCGCTTGTTCGATTCTTGTGGGTGCTACTCTCTTGCACTGTAAAAGGTGAGATAGTGACACTCAAGTTAAAAGGTGTATCATACCCAACCCAAGTCGAAACGCAACCCAAAACCTCAGAAACAAAAAAAATTTGCGAGTAAAAGGCGCTTTGGGTTTTCTTGGAGCAGTGGCTCATCCAAAGAGGTTAAAAGTTCATCAATGCTGCAGTACTAACTAACCATGGAAAGGCTTCTCTTTGATTTGTAAAGTAAAATCTTCTCAAGTCTTGTGTATAAAATGAAGAGCAGTGTTAAAGGAAGAAAAATAAAACTTGGTCTAGGAAGTTCAAAAGGGAAAAGTTCATGAAACTATTGCTGCTTCTTTTTATTCACCTTGAAAAAATTCTACCACCCAATGAACACTTTTTTTTTTAATGTTACATTATTGAGAGATGTGACACCATTGAGCTATTATATTCATAGTAAATGAGTCTTTTGGTGTATGCAATATTATACCATTTAAATAGCTGGTGCTTTGGGATATGTGCGCTTGGTCTTGCACTCTACATAAAATGTCCCAAATTGCTATGAGGATAGGGCGCAGGGTGGAGTGTCACCTAATGCCTTCAAATTTCATGTACTCTTTTTTTTTTTTTTTTTTTTTTTTTTTTGCAGAATGACAGTTCGCACTCTATTTATTTATTCTTTAACCTCAGGTTCTACATGTGATGCATCTTGAGGAGCCTCCTTCAATTCTTTTATATTACTCCAAGTCAGCTCAAAATACTCGATGAAATAACTTAGTTTCATCTCCTTAGTCATCTAAGAAAATGAACCACATAATGATATGTTTTTAATTAAATGAAAAGCTTTTATAGTTGCAAGACTTTGTAATATAAAATGGTAATACGTTCGGCCGAAGGACACTAACAATTCAAATTGTAAACTTTTAAAAGGTAATCGATGTATAAATAAGTAAATAGTTTATGATGTCTGGGTAAATTATTGAGCAATTTATATCGGAGTAGACAGTTGTTGCCTATACAAGCTCACATGTGCCTCCGCCCGCCCTCTGAAAGGTTATTAATTTGTTGTTCTTTTACCTGGAGCATAAAAACAAAATAAAAACCTCGCCACCTGCGGAACACCATGCTCCTAGTTATGACTGCACGCTAGCATCCGCACACGCGTCAGTCGAGATAGTTTTTTTCAGTGTTCACCTACGCGTGTATGTGTGAATGTATGTATGTGTGTGTGCATGCATGCATGCATGCAGTGCGGCATCACGAGGAAGTCTCTTGATGACCATACCCCGCTTTGACTTTAGTAGAAAATTAGATGTACCCACTATAGTAAATAATGTGATATTTAATCAATTCAAAGCATTAAACACTAAACTTAAGTCTACCCTTTTCAAAATGCACACTTGATTACTCCAATATTAATAAATCTTAAGAGCTTTGTTTGTTTTCATAAGAAAATGTCCTCTTTTCTTCTTTTTTCTATGAAAGAGCTTCCCCATCATATTTCACACAAAGCTGAAGAAACTCAGCATTAAACTCCACAAGATTCTTATCAGTATCAGGGAATTGTGAGAAGAAATTGATGGGACTTGTTTTTTTCTCAAGTTGAGTTTACAGTAAACACGCGTATATGTTAGTATCACAAGCAACCACATGGGGGTGGAGATATATAGATATATAAATTTGCCTACAATTCTTTACTTTATGGAAAGGTAAGATCGGTCAGCTTTTATAATTGGGAGCGCCAGTTGAGGACCAGACCAGCACGTTGCAGCAACTTTTTAGCTTCTTTATGTGGCAACCGTGCCGGACTCACCATTGGCGCGGCAGAGTTGACCTTCCCCGCTCGAATCGGTCAATTCACGGATTCAATTGCGGGTAGAGGTAGTAGGTGTGAGTTATGTGTGGGCAATTGTCTTCACCAAATTGTTACAAGTCACAGAAAATGCATTTTAAAACAAAATGTGATAAATTAACTAGTCATTTAAAACTTAAAAAAATGCTTTAAAAAAAAGTTAAAAACGAAAAAGTGAGTTAAAAACTAGTTTTTTTTTTCTGTTTATTTATTTATTTTTTATTTGTTGTAAATCTACTTATCTTTTGATGTTTGTGTTATTAGTTTCTCACATATTTTATTTTTTCTCTATTTTTAGTTTTTAAAATTTTACCGTATTTTTCTCATTTTTTTCAATCTCGCCGTATTATACCCGAGAAAAGCCTCGCCATTTAAATTTTCGATAAGATATTTGTGAAGCAGACCTAGCATGAGCGTTTCTGCTTCACTGAATCCGCGGCTCGGCCGATTGGATTCAATTTCCGATTTTTACAACAGTGGTAGAAGCCGGCCTCCCCCTAACATGAGATCTGGGTCCAACTAAAGCATCTGGCTAGGTCTGAGTACTGCACAAGCACATGAACCAACTGGTAAATAAATTTTGAAATAGTATATTTATAATCATCCGACCAGATCTGCCTCTATCAATGAATCCAAAAGCCACATGTGATTAAACTAAAGCGAAATCAGACCGAAACCACTTTCTCATCAAGCATTTGTTTTCTCAAATCCAGGATCAGCATAGGGACACCGGATCCAGGTCCCGTTATGATATCTGATTCGGATTTAAAAACTTTCAGCGTTAACTTTACCACAGAGATTTCGGGTCTGGTCTACATAATCCCTAAAAGAGACAGCTGCATGTGTTTTTTCTGTGACGGGTCTGGTTGGGCCGGGTTTGGATTTGGTATCAGTACCTCAAGTATCAGATCCATGTGATGAATCCCAGCCTTTGAAATGGGTAGGCATGGACTTTAAGATACTATATGAGAAAACATTTTTCGGGAGAAAGGAGAATATTTTGGAGATCGCATGGTGAAAAGAAGAGAAGCAGCTAGTGAATGTTTTGGGGCTCAAGAAGGTCCCATCTTTGTTGGTTGACATGACCCGGTACAGGTGAATTATTGCTACACTCCAAAAGCCTCTTTTGTAATTTGTTCAGATCCAACATTTACCATTTCATCCTGGAATCAGATGCATTCAAGCAGATTAAGTATGGATTATGGATATAAATGGTTTGGATTCTGTTTTGGATTTGGGTGCCCATTAGACCCGGTCCAGAGTTGAATACAAGAAACTGTAGCTGAGTTCAGATTCAATATCTAGAGCCCCCTAACTGTTTTATGTTCAAACAGCAGATCTTGGACTTGAATTTTTTAAACCGAATGCAAATCTGACAAGAGTAAGGTCTGAAGTTTATGTATAATCAGGTCAGGTCTTTATCGGGCTTGAGATTCAGATTCAGTCACTTAAACTGTCTGCCTGGTCCAATTGGGATTCAGATCCGTTTATCTTTGCCTGTAGGCCGTGTCGGAACTTTAGCTAGTCTGGCAGACACAGTTGCACGTTTGATTCTTGTGGGCGTCACTCTCTTGAACCGTAAAAGACGATATCACGACACTCAAATTGAAAGATGTTTCGGGTCTTCGTGGACATGTGGGTTAACCTCACGCTCACCTGAAGTAGAGCTAATTAGGTATAAAAAAAATGTATTAAAACCTTACACTATTGCATTGTCTTACTTCCATTATTTGATTTGGACCTTAACTTTTGGATCTCAAATATTATTTATTGGTAACACGAGTACAGTGAGTCCCTGCTTATTCAAATTTCGATTGTTTATTACCAACATGTGTATGTACCACTTAAAATCTGTATTTATTCCCTAATTTATTCTTTGGGGCATTAAGTTGGCCTTAGTTTAGGGGATTCGACGGAAAGAGGGTGTGATCCGTGGGTCATCCCCACTTGCTTTCACTGGTGTTCTTTATCATTCATAAACCCTAAACTGTGCCTTTCCCTTGCATTCTGCTTGTTTTTATATTGGTAATAATTTGGAAGCTTTAGAAGAAAGGCAGACAAATTGAGCACTTGGCTTTCATAATATGCCTTTCTTCACAGAGCTACCAACCTCATAGTCAATATTCTGATATGAAAACACACTTTAAATACACACTTATGTCTCTTAATTGGCGATCTTTTCCCTAATATTCAGCCTTGCGGATGCATTCTTTAATGAAAGCTCATGCATATTGACTAAGTGCTTCTCAAGACCTGGAAACCCCTTTGTCATTTCGTCGGCGACGACGTGGACGTGCTGGACGGGTGCGCTCGAGGTGGCGCATTGCGATTGGATGAAAATGAGGGAAGAGGAAGCAATGGTGGCCCTACATGGCATAAAATTGGTTCTATAACCTAAGTAGTTCTTCCACTAAGAGTACTTAATTTGCACTACAATAAAGAGAGTGGATGTTTACTACTTTACTTTGCAATAATGCTGCAATGCTTTTCATTTTTGTGCTACTCATCATGCCAATTGAAGATACACACACACACACACACACACACATATATATATATATAGTTCTCGTGCCCATAGTTTATAGTGATTGGCGAAAGCAAAAGAGGAATGAATGATGCAGCTCTCTTAGTTGCATAAACAGGCGGCTAAATTGTTTGTATATATATATATATATATATATATATATATATATATATATATATATATATATATATATATATATATATAGACACACACACTACACACGCACAGAGATGATTCCAATGCAAAGTACAGAACATATAAAAATGTGAATTGGAATCACAATGTCCCTGGCTCCCTGCACCAAGTTCCAGATCGTCGCGTGGGGAGTCCTGCCTTGACCATGATAACATGCAGGTGATCATGTGTGACATATATGCACTTCGATATTATTACCAAATCATCAGCACGAATTCAAGAACCTTTTCTTTTTCAAACAAAAACCAACAAAACCAAGGTTTTTCATGCGTGGCCATGACCTGAAATATGATCAAGTTCATGAAAAACTCAAAAAATGAGGAAAAACTGGGACTTCTTGACCTTGGTCAGACAGCGTTCCTGAAAACCAGTTGCAGCGGGAATCGTCAACTTGGCCAAGTCCCACCTACTTTCCGACAGTGAAACTATTGTATTGTTTCATCTTTTTACGTATGGAATAAATTTTTTCGTGCTGTCTGTAGAAACCATAATTACAGGCACTTGTTTCTGGCTCTTTTGTAAAGGGGACGTTGGGTGAGAAGGTAGCATACATGGAAGCCATGGACCCCTGAGATCATAATCTTCTTTTGTGCTGAGGAGTCGCCAGGAGGCATTATCTGTTTAACTACTGTAAGGATTGCAGCTAAGTTAGAGAGAGAGAGAGAGCAGAAGTTTGTAATCCTAAACATTATGAATGTCAACTTCTTTTCACCTTTCCCCCGAAAGAAAAATCCGCTGTAGTGGAACCATAGTGGATTCATTATTCACCAACCACGATTAGGAAACAAGTATTAAAGAAACATCACCAATGGGGTTGGCATAACCGCAGATCTCGGAGTTCGAGCTCGCCGTGCTGCTGGTGGAGCATACATGTCGAACCAAGACGTTGGTGTTGTTCCTCCAAATGAGGAATACTTGATTGTGTTTGTTCCATGTCTAAAGTTAAAATATGATGTTAGTGAATATCTTATCTCTTAAGCTAAGCCAAGATGACCCTGCATCTGAAGCTCTTCCATCAAACAGAAAAACAGAGAAGATGATGATGTTCGAGGATCTCTAGCAGGATTGCCAACCATGAAAGCCTAAATGCATCTCTAAGTCCAAGCTAAGATGTTCGATATCTTTCTCTTATATATTCGTGTCATTGATCTTGGCCTTGTTAAGTGCAGATATATCATACTGTATGTAATCCCATGGATGCTTATATTCCAAACCCCATAGACCATGCATCATATATATAATTGATTTCTTACTCATGAATAGCCATAAAAAGTAGAGCCTATGGCCATCTTGGTCGAGATGTACGGTGAAAGATTAAATAAAACAAGAGATTCTCTTGGTGGGAATGCCCTAATGATTGATGAAAACTTGCTCATTAAGGTTGTATGAAAAGAAAGCCATTGCCCATTGGAATTAAAGCATCACTTCTTTGCACTTTGCTGCTCAAAAGGGTAAAAAAAGGAAGGGGTGCTTGCCCTATTCAAGAAACATTTTCCCAAGCTTTGCACGGTTTCCGTTGCAATTATTCGGAATAAAAGGCATCCAATGATGATCACCTTGGCAGGTCTGCTATAGGTATACGTGTAAATGGCTCATCTGCAGATCAGCAGAGTTCATAAGAAAATCGGGTTTGAATCAGGTTAAGTACAGGTAAAGAATCTCAGATTTCAAGACTAGAGAACACCGTAGTTGTAATGGAAATTTTTACGGCAAAGGTGCTCAGTTTCTTATGATAAAAATTAAAAAAGTGCCTGTTCAGGACACTCGAAGAAGATCAAGAAGAAGAGAATAAAGCAGACAGACAACAATATTACGTAGCTTGAAAGGACCAAGGTCTTCTTACATGCACAGCTGCTATGAGTCTTCACTGATGGCCTTTTAATAAGGCAGGAGTTTCTGTATTTCTGGTTGTTAATAAAGGAAATTCAAAACCGATGGTTTCTTTGTGTATCCTGTGAAAAGTTGTGCCTACTCCTGTAAAGAGTTTCAAATATCAAGAACTCGGTCCTCTCTTTCCCTCTAAGTGGTACTTCTCTACTACCATCATCAGTACCTCAGCCTAAGATTGCGTTGCCAAATGCAGAAGGCAACTTTAGCAATAGATGAGTTGCAGAGTACCAGCACAATATCTTTCTTTATGAATCATACCCATGTCCTGCAGAATAATATTGATTCCAGTAATGTCAAGGACACCTAAAGGGGCATCTGATTGGTGATGCGGGACGTTGGTGGGATCTTATGTTTTAGGATGACAAATTGATGACCGATCATCTGGTGGGAAAATCCATGAATTCCAATTTTAGTTCATGAATCTTCAGTAATGGATCTAATCAAGTGAAAGCAACACCCTCCTCTCTTTCATCTGACCAGAGATGTACAGATTTGGAGAATAACGGGGATCTTAAATCCATGATAATATAATGAATTTTAATGTGAAATCAACCCATCTGAACTTAATGAAAGGTAATAAACTGCCTTGTTAGACATAGGGGAGCCTTAGATTATCCTAGACCTTAAAACAGAGGGTCCGCTTTAACAGGCTCCCATCCAACTTAAACCCATGGTTCTAAGTTTCTAACAAACTACAGATCTAAGTACTGTAGGTTTAAGTCAGAGGAAAGGGGTTGATTTCGAGATGTAAAGTTTGCTTATTGCATGATGTAGCGCTTGCATCTTTCAAACATGGAACCTTAGATCCTTGTTGGAAATCAAAGACCTAAAAGCAACGAAGTTAGTATCTTAAGATCTTGAATCACCTTGGATCTAAGATTCAAGGTAATCAAACACAACATTAAGGCGTGCTTGATTACCCCAAATCTCAAATTTGAGGGTCAATTTTGCCAAAACATGGATTTAAGATTGCCATTTACTTTCAATATGAAGGATGTACAGTCAGTGGAAGGGTCTAACTCCAGATCTACGAATCAAAGATCCATAGAGAGGAATGTAGTTCAGGTATTTCGAACAGGGGATTTATAATCCCTGTTGAATACCATGTATCTGAGATCCTAGGATCATAGATCTCACGATCATGAATAAAATCTGGTCTCAGTTCAGAGTCATTCAAACTCGCTCTTAGTTGAACTTGGGCGCTCAACCAGACAATGGTCATTTATTTAGACTGTCAGTCAGAAAAAGGCTCGCCCCTTGATGTTAAGCATTCGCATGGTTAGCAGCAGGTAATTGTATAGGTTTAATCCCCCCTTCTCTCTCTTGAAATTTTAAAAAATGTCAAAATAATACATACATATATATATATATATATATATATATATATATATATATATATATATATATATATATATATATATATATATATATATATATATATATCCTTTCCGCCTTCCTATAAATTTTTATAAATGATAGCGTCCCTATTAGATAAAAGTTTTTGGCTTCACCTTTACAAAGATAATATGTATGGGAAAGACAGTAGGAAAAAT
Organism: Nymphaea thermarum; assembly: GCA_011799765.1. Taxonomy (NCBI): domain Eukaryota; kingdom Viridiplantae; phylum Streptophyta; class Magnoliopsida; order Nymphaeales; family Nymphaeaceae; genus Nymphaea; species Nymphaea thermarum. The sequence goes on from JAANDH010000043.1 coordinate 475,887, forward strand.
AATATACAGGTTAATCAAGATTGGTTCCTGATTCCTAAAGATGGGTCGATTTTCATATATTCATAAATTACTCCAAAGCTCTAAAATTGTACCAACTTATTTTAATTCTTCCTTCAAACACAGTAGGGGAGGTATAGGAGCTTAACCGTCACAATAAATAAAAATGACCTGCATGCAACATATGATTTGGCATGATGACTTTCATTATTTCTCTGATCTAAATCAGTGAAACCACAAGAAAGCTAGGAGTACTTGGATTTGCTAAAAACGGACCAAAATTGAATATAAATCATCACAAATATAATATTTTGCAATGCATTTCCCAATGAAGAAAACGTTGGAAAACATTTGGCATATGTTTAATACACAAAGAAATGCTTTTAATGTAAATCAAGAACCAACAAAGAAGTGGCATTGCCATTTTCATCTTTTTGATACAATATCCAAATCACGCTTACCATGTGTGTATGTGTGTGTGTGTTTTTTTTACTCATTTACAACCCTTGTCCACCAGCTTCAAGGGGTATAGTGGGGTACAGTGTAGCTGGTCTGACTAGCAGAATGGTGAATTGTCAGTCGTTAGTTCGATTCTCATGGGTGTTATTTGTCTGAACTACACACGGTAGATGCACGACCCTTAGTTCATGGGTGCCTTACTCTCCACACAGAGGGGTGCAGTGTAGCTGGTTTGACTGACAGAATTGTGAATTGTCAGTCGTTAGTTCGATTCTCATGGGTGCTATTTGTCTGAACTACACACGGTAGATGCACGATGCTTAGTTCATGGGTGCCCTACTCCCCACCCGGTAACAGTCCTAGACCTTGGAAGGAGGAGAAAAAGAAGAGGGGCTTCGGCCTCTTTGGAGTAACTTCATCATAAATTGAAACTTATTTACAATCACCTTGAGATGTCGTCCTCCTTATGCTAATGTGTCGAAAGCTATTCCTTAATCACGATCTATATAGAACTACTTAGAGATATTGCACGACAGGTGCCAATATCAAATAATATCCGTTTTGGGTGGGAAGAGCCATTAATGAAATCAAATTGCGAGTACAAGGACCTTCAAACAATTTTGCAGGCAGCATGGTGAGAAATGGCAGAAGAATCTGGAGTCGTTCAATAAGGTTAGTCCAGAAAATCCAACATGAAAGGAACATTTCGCCTAACAAAGAAACTGCAAGATAGAGATATTATTTTAATATGTCACGTCTACCACGGAAAGTTCATCTTGTGAATGAATAGTAATGTGTTAATAGGACATCATTTTTATGTATATTATAAGCAACGACAAACTATTGAACATTTAATAATTCATAATCATGCCAAAGAAACGCTAGTTAGCTAAATCATTTCCTGAAAATTTTAAATTTTATGGTTGTGTATGGCTGAGAGCTTAAAATGTCATCTGATAAAAACAACTTTTGTGAATACTTGGGGGTCATGAGAAAAATGAAGTTTTATATGAAAATTCGAGGCAAGCTTGATTATTCATGCCCTTTTGAAAATGCCAGACTAAATCTTCAAAAGCTTAGTTTCGATTGTTGCCTAAATACGTTTTAAAGGTTGTCTTTCCAGAGAAAAAACTATGTTCTACCACTCAAAGAACATTCAATGGTGTCGCTTCAGCACACCCGAAAACTTTATGAGGCGTTTGATTGCTCCATATGTAAAATCCTTAAGGTTTGAAAATCATGGATTTAATCAGACTTTTCTATTCTAATCTTAGATTCAATCTTTTTTCAATTTGAAAAGTAAAATGAGGATTTTAAGTGTATAACTTACCTATGATGATCCTTAGTTTGATGAACAGTGAATTTTAAGATGATTTTTTTATCACATAAACAAATGAATACCACATCAAATTCATGGATTTTGAATATGAAGCGTTGGAAAGCTAGGATAATTTAATAAATCAGGCGAATTTTTCTGTAACAAGTCTAAGAAAGAATTTCTTTTGCTTTTTTTCTTTTAGGCTGATAACACCTTTGTGAACTTTAGCAAACTCTCTATGCTCGGTTTCTGGAAGGCACGCCGAAGAATTGGTTTCTTTTACTATCAAAAGAAATTCCAGAAGCTCGGAGAGAGGCTTGACTTCAGGGTTGATTGGACTGTTGCCGCGCCCTCCACCTTCCTCTCCTCGACAAGGTGACAGCACCGCGATAGAGATCGCGCGTCTTATGCCACGTTAGATCACTTCTTCCCCTCATCAAATATTTGAACCATTTCTCTGTTACTAAACTGCACTCCAGACTCTACAGCGAACCAGAGAGAGAGAAAGAGAGGGAGCTATGGAGCCTGGGAAAATTGCGGACGTCTACCCATTGACCTCTTACTACTTCGGCTCCAAGGATCCAAAGAAAGAGAAGGACGAGTTCTTGTCGGACAGGATCCTTAGGATGAAATCCAAGTGAGGTTTCCTTTATCATCTACTCTGTCTCCCTTATTTAATGATGAGCTGCCCATGATTTTTGTTATTTGTTAGTCTCTCTTTTCTGTCCACTTTCTTCAAGTACCCAAAAATATATCGATTAACGAGTTTCATAATTTATGCATTGTTCTATATTGTGTGTTTGGTTTTCCACACCGCTATGTCAATAGTGCGGTATATATTGCAGGGTACTTTTATACGATTCTTCTTCCTCTTTGATCAACCTCAGTTTAAATTCTATGCGTATTTGCACTGCTAATCTGCAAAAGACGCGATCCTTTTCTCTTGGGTCAAGCTAATTAGTTTTTACTTGTTGTGTATCAGTTTTATGAGAGATGGATTGAGAAGATGCGTGGAGGGGATAATTCTGGTTAGTAATGGTTAACTCGATTGGTTTTTTTATTTCTATTATGTTGATGTGACGGATGATCAGTTTATGAGTTTCCTTTTCACACCAAGAGAAGGTTGACATCTTTCTTTGGGAAATCCTTCCGCGATAGGGATGTCTGTGGTCTTTCAGGCCTGTGCTGCTTATGCTTGTTTCTGCATAATTTCTGTTCACTGTTTTCCGGGGTACATAGCAGGAGGTGGTTTTTCCTTCCTGTTCTAGACCATAGCTGCATGAATCTTTCTCGTTCCGACCTGCTTTTTCTTGGCTCTGTGATTGTGAGATTATCCATGTTGACTTTGGTGACCATTGCCGCAATTATCTTTTCGTCTCTGGGAAACCAGGAACAGAACATTCCATTCCTGGCATTCTCAGGAAGAGAAATCAAATGCCCTTCAATGGTTGCATCTTGTCCTGGTAATGTAGATTTAATAGTTTAGTTTATGTCCTCATCAACAACTCTTCTCTTGCATGTAGGGAAAGATGAAGTACCATAAAATAATCCAGCTATAGGATAGGAGCAAAAGAATGCAGAAAGGCACGGAAGAAATAAAAATAAATGGGTAGCATAAACCATGATTTTGGTGCTTGAAGTGGGAAAATTTTATTTGAAACTAGTTCACCATATGGCATCTATTGGAGTAAAAAGTGTAAATAGTTCCTTCTTCCAGGAATGAAAAACTCTTATGCAACTTAAAGCATTTTAGGAATGTCCGTTACAGTATTGGCGAGGAGAGAATCATTTCTACGAGTAATGTTGGATATAGGAGACCATTATAGTCCACCGCTGAACATGCTGTAGGGATTTCAGATAGCATTTCCGCTTCGCTTTCCACACAATTTTGCAATCTGCTAATTGCCCTGATTAATAGTGTCTTTTGTATACAAATTGGTTTCTTCAACATTTTTGACAAGTGTGTGCACCTAACCTTTTCCTGTGCACTCTATTTCTTTCCCTTTCTATTGATCAAAATATGGGTGATGTAATAGGTCGAGCAGTTCAAACATCCTCATGTGTTGGTGCTGCAAGTGAGAAATTCTTTCTTCAAGCTGCCTGGTGGCCGTCTAAGGCCTGGTGAAACAGGTAAATCTGTTCCAGTCCGAAATTGGAAAAGAAATAAGGTTCTCTTGCAAAAGTTACTTGGAAATAATATGAATTTTAGGTCATTTTGTTGCTTTCTGGTCTAAATTTCTCAGTGTTTTACAAACTTATGGCTATGTTGCTGCCACTCATATGTTTTACTGAAACATAGCATAGAACCAAATTTTTTTTCATCAGGGTCTTTTTAGATTGGTGAACTGAATGAGCAGTGACTGCATACTTTTCTTAGAAATTGAAGGATTAAAGCGCAAGCTATCAAGCAAGCTCTCTCCTGATACGGTTGACCCAGAGAAGGAGTGGCAGGTAACTCCTCGTTGCTTTTCTGCAATGAGGATAAGCACTATTATAGGCTAATAGCTTGAGTATGGGTACGATAATGTACTATTCACCTTTTCAATTTGACTACACTATCCTTACTCTTTAAAGTGAACTGTAGGCCTGGATTCGAAGAGGATGATATAAGCATGTGGTTTATTCTGCTGTGGCAGCCCGTTCTTTGTTCTTGTTGGCTTTTATTGTCATATTCAACGTGTAGTTTTTCTTAATTTTCATATAATCAGGTAGAAGAATGCGTTGGCATGTGGTGGAGGACTGGTTATGATACCATCATGCTTCCTTATTGCCCATCTCACGCAAAGATGCCAAAGGTGAAGAAACCACACAAACTGCAGAGTTCGGCATTAAGATTCAATTCTCATAACTATTTCTCTTGCAGGAATGCTTGAAAATTTTCTTGGTTAAGCACTCTGCAAGTCAGACATTGAAAGTTCCTAAAAACATGAAGTTGCTTGCAGTTCCACTCTTCCAGCTTCATGACAACGCCAAGGTACTAATGATTCTACTCTTGCGAGCTGCCAAAATTATGAAATCGAATATCAATTTATTTGATCGACAACTGGGTGGCATGTCTCTCTCTCACTCTCTCGCTCTCTACTCTTGGGCGTTGCCATATTGTCTCACTCACGAGTTTTGCACTTCATTTTTGCAGACTTATGGCCCCATAATTTCCAGCATACCAGAACTTCTATCGAGATTCTCCCTCAATTTCATCTGCAATTGAATATGTTGCCCAAAGATCTCAAGGAGATATCTTCACTTCGTGGATACTACGTGTAATAATATGTGCTGTACCTTAATTCGGACCTTCTGAATTGTGTAATAATATGCTGTCACCATATAAGCAGATAAATGTTATGATCTTTCGATAGCTAAAACATGGGCCACTATGCCAATTTTAAAAAGAAAAGACGAGAATCCGACTCTTGGAAGTTATATGCATCGTTACAGTGAGTTCAATCATCTGGGAACACGAAAGTTGTCAGTTACTATCTTCCTTGAAAAACAAAATAAATGCTTAAAAGCGTGGCAAAGCCGTTTACAACATGAATGTGCAAAGAGACCCTGTCGCGCCTACCTTTGCATGCCTTTGGCTTTTGCTTGGACTCTAGGCACTATCTTGAACTTGCCAGTAAGTTGTTGCTGCAGCAATAAAAGGTGACAGTTTAGAACCGAGCGTAACAAGAACAAAAATTCAGGGAAAGTAGATATAAGCCAAATTGCAGACAACAACATCGCACAGACACATCAGCTGTTACCTGTCTTTCTGAAAAGATGTCAACAAGTGACTTTTAATTGGCAGGAACATTTCAAGGTTAACAAGAAAAATAAACCGAATTTCTGTATATTATTACCATATTCATCAGTTTTCGGTCATATCTGCAACAAAATGTTCAATTTTGAAATGGAACAGAACTTCCAAACGTAATCTTGACGTCAATATACAAAATTTAATATAATGAGAAATCTGTTATTTGGTAGGAGGATTCAAAGAAAAAATCTGAACGTGGCAAAACGCGGAACTATCTGAGGCGCTAACGAGATGTACTAAAAGCTATCATAGTTTGTTGGCTTATATTGTTAATCTTGAAGATAAGAGATACCACGAGCTTCCCAGACAGTGCGAGAAATCCTTGACATGATCAAAAACATCATATATGGGTGACGTAAGGTAAACCATGCAATTGAAAGCTTAGAAAATGAGCGGACAAAGCTATAGAGAAGTTGGCATCTGAGGTTTGACACTTCCGATAAGATATGGACCAATCTAACCTACGAGAATTGCTTCATCTGCTTGGTATACCATGACTGAAAATGAATTACCATCTCAAAGAACTTCTAAATCGGGTAATCGACTTTGAAAACCAAACTCCGTTAAGGAACCATGCTAAAACAAGAGGCGAACTCGAATGGTAAACGGAAAATCGAAAAAATGTCAAAGGAAACGGCTTCATTTACCTTCTTCCAGAGGTGAGTGTGAAGTTTGCAGAAGCCGACGATGAGACCACCAGCTCTTTCTTCTTTGTACTCGAGGTGCAGATCATTCTCCAAACCACAGGAAGCATGGAAGGCAGATGAGCATCTTGGCTCCGAGCACTCGATGACCGCGCCCTTGTTAGTCTCACAGACATAGCAATGACCCTCCCATCTCCTTCGCGGGACGTTGGAGCAGTCGATGCCTTCTCTGCCCGCAGAGTCCCTGAAGAACACTTCGGGAACGAGAAGTGCGCACAGAATGTGAGCCCACCTGCCGTCGGTGGTGGGCTTGAGAGCGCCGTGATCGGCCGGGCAGAGGCAGCAAGATGGCGGCTCCTTGGAGCAACTGTTCCGCGTCTGGCATTTGGCGCAGAACCAGTCGCCTTCGGGGATAGCACGGACGAGGGGATCGCCGTAGCAGGAGGCGTGAACCATGACGTCGCAGCCATCGCAGAGGACGATGGGATCAGAGGGGTCGCCGTCGGTGCTCTTGCAGACATCGCAAACTATCCCGTCATCTTCCTCCTCCAGCTCCTCGTTGTTGTCGGCGCTGCCATCTTCACGAACTACTCCTTTTTCCTTCTTTACTTCTCTTTCTGGGACGGAATCGAACGCGGAGCGCCCCTGAAAGAGAGCGTTCTTGGATATGGGTGATTGAGAAGGGCGGCGTTGGCGTTTCGGGGGAGAAGGGGAGGGAGATTCGAATTGGGGGGGTCGATCAAGAGCCCAGATTCTCTTTTTGGCTGGAAGGCAGAAGGTTGTAGTGGTGGTGATGCTGGGATTAGCGTCTCGCTTCCTGCCATGTTCTTCTTCCTCTTCTTGCTGCAGAAGCTTGAACCGCTTGAGAGGATGAAGGCCATGGAACCGCTTCGACGGCGATCTGTAGTCACCGTTGGAGTGATGGGCCTCCCTCTCGTCCATCTCTATCTCTCTCTCTCTCTCTCTCTCTCTCTCTCTCTGGCTCTAGCAAGTAGAAGAGAATGAGCAGATGCACAGGGAAAGGGGCGAAGGCGGAGGGAAGTAGAGGAAATGGCGGTGGCGGGAAAGGTGAAAACACCGGGAAACGAAGTTTCGCAGCTTTGAAAAACAGTTTTGGGATCTTCGTTAAGACCTGAAATTTTGAAACGAAGAGAAGGGAAATTTAGGAGGCGCCCTTCTTTTCCATCTTCTCCTCCCGCTTTTGGGGCTTCCCTCCAATTTCATTTCCAAAAGCCGCCTTCTCTTTTCTTTCCGAAAACAGTCTCGTATTTGTAGTTTTAAATGCAAACCATGTTTAAGACTTAAGAGAGACAAGCATCAAGAGCAATCCTTGTTGACATGATGGTTAAAGGACACACATTTTAGGGCCATTTGGGCCCCGTGTCAATAGGGGAACGATGTTTTTATAAGCATTTTTTGTGAGCATAAGATCTAAGTGTCCTCTTCAAAACCTATGTTATAAAAAAAGTTTAGTCTGTATCTAAAAATTGTAATGAACCTTAAAGGATTTATAAAAAAAATTGTTAAATGATTAGTTATCTTAGTTCCTAGCCTTTTTTTGAGTTTGAACGCCACCAAACAGGTTGTATGTTGAGGCCATAATAAAAGAGAGGAATTATATCAAAAGCATGGTTCATATAAGAAGTTTTCAAGAAAGAGTGTGCATTTAGAATTATATCAAAAGGTCAAGTCTTTTAAATAAACTTTCATTTCTTTCCTTCCCCGCCGCGTTCAAACATGCAAACTTCGTGGCGGCTTTTTCGAATGCTTTGAACTTCCCTCCGTGCATCGACCTTGGCGGTTGGCGGGTGGTTCCTGGGATTTAAACGTTAAATTTGATCTTGGGATTCGTAATCTTTTAGACATATTGAATCCTATCAAATTCAGTTTTAGACTTATTTAGGTCTTATGAATCCAACTTCAATGTATTCTAGATTAAACTACCCAACGCAAGGGTGACCTATTGTCATTTAAAGATTTCCATACAAAAAATGGTACTTATCCCTTTTTTTTTTATTCTGAAGAGTAATATGTCCCTTCTTTGGCAGAGGGCAGATCTAGTTTCAACTCTCCCAAATCAGCATAAATGGCATCATTAATGGCTGCTGAAATAGACAGGCGTAGCGATTTGCTTTCTTAAATGCTGCAAGAAAAACAGTCCAATGGCTTCTGTAATCGGATCCGATCATTCCTTAGTGATTTATAATTAGAACATGGCAAATGGAAATTAAGAAAGTGACGGTCAACTTTTTGTCACAGCTTCAAAGTGCAATGAATGTATAAAAATTTCTCCAACTACACCGAACTTGGCTTCCATTATGTCAAGAACGGGCTGAGCCTTTTATCTTGAATTAGTACCAAGATATACTTTCCTCCAGTGCTTGTGTGCTAATTAAGATACAATTTGCTAATTCTGACCACATTTCTTATCTTATCTTTACCCTTTTTTACTTGTCTGTGTAATCGTTTGATATTTAAATCTTTCAATGAACTGTCAAGTTGAAAGCGGTCAAGCGCTCGACACTGCGGAAGCATCTTATGGGCAACATAATCTAGTAGGAGTCACAAATCCCAACTTCCCAGAAAAAAAAGAAATCAAAAAATCAAAAAAGGAAAAGGAAGATCTAGATCGTATGAGATTTTTCTTATGTGATTAGTATTTGGCACTTTCATTTAGCACCGACAGTCAAAATGCTGTATGCCTTATACATCCATCCATGAAAAAAGAGGAATATCCAAGAAAAGTCATACATGGACGACCACTTACATCGGTGAGCATAACATGCGCTTTTGACGTGTTATCAGCTTCTAAGTTCTGAACTCTAGCCTCTTCTTGGAAGGGAAGGGTACAATCAAAACACAAATAGAATCAAAAGGCATGCAGTGCTTTCAAAATTTCCACAGCCTCCCACATACACAAGCAACACACAAAAAATTGTTGCTTGTACATAAATACAAGGTGATAAACTACGCCAATTTTATAGAAGCTTAGTAGTTGATCAGAAGAGTATTCTGTCTAGGTAGAGTTCCAATGCATTGTTAATCTTCTGAATGAACATCTTACGGTGCATTCTGTATCTGCAAGGAACAGGGTATAAGAAACAGGACCAAAATGATGTGTTTAATTTTCGTCCAAATACTAGCAGATCATCTGCAGCAGTGAACATACCTGATTGCAGCTTCCAGTGTTCTGCTACACTGAGGATTAGAATCTGAACATTTTCAGTTGACCAACAATTAGAACTTAGAATATTTCTATCACAGAAATCAATCTCAATTTACCCTAAATTTAGCAATTTTAGCCCCAACATGTGCATCAGAAAGACTTAGGTCTCAGGTAAGTGCGTGGAGTTCCACAAAGGGAAGCCACCTTGAGATCAAAGGTCAAAGATGCACAAGTTCGGATACCATCAAGCATTCAAACTTGGATTCAATCAACACCCCTATTTACAAAAAACAAAGATGCCATTCTCATTTTTCAAAACTCATACCCAGGATTTGCTGATCATGTTCGGCTGTTGTAGGGAACTCTGCTAAAAACTGTTGGCATTCTTCCTGCAACTCCAATACTGCTTTCCTTTCTAAACTCGGAATTGGAGGCATATCCCCATCCGACCATGTGGGTAAAGTACGTGCAGCTGCCAAGATAGCACCGTCAACAAACGTATCTTCTCCTTCAGAAAGCCTACCTGTAAAAACCAATTTCTTGAGCTGCGTATTTAATAGACAGGATATAGAGAGGTGTCAACAAGAAAAAAAATAAAGACCACACTTACTGTTGTAATAGTAGTCATTTGGAAGGCCTGATATGCTAAAAGCTGATAAAAATGAATCCAAGTGAATCTTTGAATTTCCAGAGAAAGGTATCTGGTCCCAAGGATTCTGGTGTGCCCAAATCAGCAAAATACACAAATAAACAGTTAGAGAAGCAAAAAAGGAAATCATCAACATGGAAGAAGAAAAAAACCAAGCACCTATACATAAAACAATTGAGTAGTTACACTGCTTGACAAGTACAATAATCCCAGGTCACGGAGATGCACTTACAGATATACCCAAGAGGTTGCTAAATCTTAATTAAATAGGAATAACTCAGATGGAAAGATCGCTAAATTGAATTTGGAGTCACATTTTGCAAAGTCCTAAGATGCACAGAGGTGCCACTATACACAGATAAAAAAATACAATTAAGAAGAAATTTACAATGTGCAGACTCTAATCTTAAGAAATACCAGAAATTAATAAGGCCATAAATGAAGCACATCAGGCAAAATCCAAAGGCATGCTCTAAGTAGCTCAAGCTTTTGTCATGGGAAAAGGTATAAATCATATTGACTGGACTGGCAGTGAAATGAAAACAAAGTAAAGACATTATGTAATAAAGCATATACATCTTATGGCGTATCAAACAGTCTAACTTGTTACCAAAGAAACAGCAGAAAAAGGGAGACTCGTCTACAGCTGTTATTCATTGCATCATCTTTGCACAAAATACTCACTGTTGGCAATGAAAAGCCATATCTCTCCATCAACATATGATTCTGTCCTGCCATATAATTGATCGTCATCTGCAGTAATTTTTCAGAAACAGGGTGAGATCTTTCAGAAATAAATCAACAAATAATGAAGTTCTGAGACAGGATTTTACTTTTTACAACAGAAACCTGAAGTTTGTGATTAGTTTCAACAAGCAGAACTTTTGAATTATGAAGGTTTTACTAAATAACCTAACTTGTACAGGTAAATACAATGAGAACAGTCAGATAAAAAGGGTTGCCAAGGGAATATCTGTCAGTATGGTTCTTAGGATAATTGAAAGTTTTACCTCATCCCCTTTTTGGATTCTCTGACCAGCATTTATCATCACCTCCAGCATGCGATCCTTGAAACGCCAATGCAGGAAACAGTTGGGTCGAAAGGAATGATTTAGCATATCTATAGAGTATAAAGATAGCTAGTTAAAGGCTAAAAGAAGTACAACTCTTCTTAAAAAAACAACACTGTGATGTGAGGACTTCCAATAAGAGAAACAGATTTATAAGGATATTAGGATCCAAGTTTAAATGCATGTGAAGCACCTTCCACAGACGCTCAGCTACAAATTTTAACTTTGAAGTTCGCTACCAGGTTGTTTAATTTGAAAAAGGACTCATTCCTTCCAAGAAGTTTATAATCAGATTAAGCAATATATCTTGCTACCCTACTCACATTAAACAACCACAACAAAATTCTAAGCTAAATCGAGCAATGGTAATCAACATTACCAGCATAAGGAACTAGCATATTTGTATCTTGGATTAATGCACCAACCCTAAGTTGTAAATTGGTGCAACGGGACTGAGCAATGCCAACTGCCCAAAGGAACCTTTCAGGATCACGAGCAAGACGTTTTATCTTCAAAGGAGCGCCAGGATGCTGTTTCAAATGAAATAAAAATGCCTTCCATTAATCACACTGAGAATTTTTAATAAACAGTAAGAAATGCTTGTAACTTGTTAATCATCATCAGACAGACAAAGGTGGAACCGAGTAGATGGATTCAAAAAGTTCTTCTGAAGTTTATAAAGTGACTTGTACAAAAGGGACACAGACACAATGCATGAATCAAGACATCTTGTGACAGCAAATAAAGCAATTGTATAGTGAGAATGGCTCTTTAAGTTACGCTAGGAGCCTAAAAGGTTTAGATTCCACTTGGATTTGATACAGCCCCGTAAATTTGGTCATGGGTTGCTATGAGAGATAATCAATGTCCTTTAGCAGAAAGAAACTGAATCACCAGCTGTCCGCTTTGCAGAATAAAGTGCATGTAGCACAGCAGTTGAGGGGAACTCATTCGCCAAGGTAGGGGACTATATCCAGACTCTGGATTGACAGATCAGGGAACTGATATCAAGTTACTCAAGTCAACGTGCAAGTGCATCATTGATTGCAAAAACAGTATCATAGGCAACCTACCCAATGCTTTTCCCAAAATTCCACAGCTTGGCGTTGTTTCTCACGAATAGCGACAGCAAGCTTCTGATCTTGTAGCTCTGAAAGCTCCTCCTGACAGAAAGAACAAGAACAAGAATCTTTAGATAGGAGCAAGGACTAATCTATATGGCAGATCACAGAATCAACTCCATTAATGACAGCAATATATATGTAACTGTCTTTAATTACCACTGAGAGCAGGTAACATTCGCATATCCTCACAAATTTATGTACAACGCTAACATATAGCTAAGAAGGATGGAACATATCGTAAGAATAAAAAACACCTAAGTCTGGATAACACACACCTCTGTTGCGAGAAGCAAACTTGTACTTTCATCTACACTAGGTAAAAAATCACCATACAGCTGCCAAAAGTTCCCTTCACAATCAAATGAAAACAGCAGAAGACACGCCAACCTCAGGTCCCAGTCTGCCTGCACCAGAAACTTATCAGCAATCTTCAAATTCCTGGCATTGCAAAAAGAATAGTGGAAAACAGATTAACTGCAAGATAGCAAGACAATGTGTGATACTGTGCTGTGAACATGATTAGATCAGTCAGTCAAATGCTGCAACAAGCTGAAATTACAAACAATTCCAATGCCAAACATCAAGTAGAAATAAATATTTGAACTTTCTTTACATTTAACACTATGAGCCTTTCATGGGACTGAACTTATAAAGCATTTACGCACTGATAGAAAAAAATTTGATAGCAAAACTCTGAACATTCCATTCATTTGCCAACAGAAAGGGCATATACCTCTTCATTGGTCGAGTTGATAATATCAAAAATGGGATGACCTAGCGGCACAATATCAGGAAAAAACATCCAGGGGAGTTTCTTACTAATGGTTAGCATCAATTCCAATGGAATTTCCATAATAATCTGCAAGAAATGAAAATCATTTAATCAACATTACTACAAAAAATTTATCCATAAGAAGATATAAAATGATGAGAAAAAGTTAGTAAGAGAAAAGAATAGAAGTTAATAAATAGGAAAAACAATAGTAGGGAACATGAAAATAGCAAGCAATATCAACAACAACATCGATTCTTGTGGAATATCCCAAGAGCTCAGGCTCCTAATTTGGCGAATCCCAAACCGCCTCTTAGCAACTTCAGTTTCAGCCTTAAAAAGGCTAGGAACCAAGAGACTTAACCACTTAGCCAGCCCCCTTATAAGTCCCACAAGATTCCTCACAATCTTAAGTATGGAACTAAACTTCACACATCTAGCCCCCTCAAGGTATACGCATTGCACTTGTACATGTGAGACGCTAGGTTCGAGTATTGAACTGGCTCTAATGCCAATTGGAAAAACCCGGCCAAGTCTCACCCCAGGCTAGGGCTCCTGGTTTGATGGATCCCTATCTGCCCTCTAACAGCTTCAGTTCCAACACTAAAAAGTTTAGGAAACATGACATTTAACCACATAGCCGGCCTCCCAACAAGTCTTACAATCGTATATATGAGATTAAATTTCATAAATTGCAAAACATGAATATTAATATGTTCATCCTTCAAGAATAATATAAAATACAATCTTCCAGTTCGCTTCCTTTTTATTAGTGTAAATATCATTTGGGCTTTCTCCTTAAACACTTAAACCCTTAAAATAAAATAAAATGCATATTGCATTTCATACATCGCAATCCTTTTTGTATATTCAGAAACAAGTGTAGACAGATATTTAATATGGACTAGATGACTGATGCTTAAGATCAACTAATCCATAATGATTCAAGTATTCAACATATAGAACATGTAAACTAGCACAAAATAAATAAATGATCAAAGCATGTACAAATTCAGTTGGTCATGAACAACGCAGAATTAGCTTCTTACCCGGGCTCTTCGTAGTGGTTCCACATCTCTAGAAGAATAAACCCCGAAACCATCAGGCCCTTCCATGAATTCTATTCCATAAGCACGAACATGACGAACATAGCCAATTTTGTAAAAATCAGGATCAGCAGGTTCCAACTGCCAACCCACGACGAACGTTAATAGATTGAACTGAAGAAAGAGAAAAACAATTCCACTACAGACAGCAAACTTCAAACTGGACAAAAAAATAATAAAATAAGCTTCTTCACCCATAGTCATTTGGCATAAAGTATGGACAACTGAACGCAATGCTGAACTTTGCAACTTCACCCTGAAGCTGATGATTTCAATAACAACATTTCCAGCTCGTTCAACCAAAATAAATTGCGTTCAGCATAACCACAATGAGTTTATATAGGTACTTCCTTAGTACTTTAAAACATATGGCATGGTCATGCTTTTCTGGTATGCCAGACCTTCCTATTGTAGTTACGTACTAAATAAGTTCAAGGAAGGTATAGTAGATTCATTGTCTTTTGCTGCTAAGAGAGACTCTCGGATGTATATACTTCCCAAGGATGCCATTTTGGTTTAATCAACTTTAAACAACATATTATAGCTCGTCTAACAAATGAAATAGCAGTTCAGTAGTTAAAAATGAGTTCGGTGAAGCTTTCCCATAGACCTAGCTGGCTTAGGATGCCTTATCAATGTTATCAGACAATTACTTGTGAAAAATGGGTTTCTTCACGAGATGTTTTCATGAAGAAAAAAGTTCGACAACTTGTCGTCAACATGAACAGAGGGATGGGCAAGGAGTTTGGCGCACACGCTATAAGGAAAGTGGACAAGCTCCTTGCATTTAACATGTTTCAAATATCATGCAAATGGATTTTGTTAGCAACTGCGTTGGTACGTTCTGACCCAAGAGACATGCCATTTCCTCAGGCATGAAACAGATTCCACCAGGTCAACAACAGATACTTTATTGCCATTTTTTAGGATCGGACTTCGTGATATGAATCAAGAACAAGTAATATTATGTTCACGTTTCAGCATGGATCCACTGCAAACACTCCCCAGACAAATCAGTATGACATTAGTAACTAGAGAAAATTCTGCAAGTGGGACACGGGAAGTCCACATGATCTCGAGATAAACACTAATCTTCAATAAGCTGGAGTACGGCGTCTCTCGTACATAAAGAGATGATATGAACAATTTCACACAATTGCCAAAAGCTTCTTGTGCTGATCAATACTACGATTACCCTAATAAAGATAATGTAATGTGACATGATTAATGACCGTTCCACCATTAACTATTCTAACCAGGCCCTCAGATGTCTCCCTTGCTCTTCTATTACTTGAAATCTTCGTTATCATCGATAGATAATAAGAAGTTTACAAAATGGATTGCCAGGATTTCGAATCAAAGCGACTTACTGACACATGAAATTTTCGGGGTCGTACAAGTAACAAGAAAAACAAGAAGTTTGCAATGTGGGTAGTTTGGCTCTGGGATCAGCCGAAACTTGGAAATAGTAAAATCATAATTGGGCAGATTCTTTTATACGTACTCCTCCTGGCATCGGTTGCTCAACATGAGGCTTCTCAAAGAGCCTGAAAGGAGGGAGTCCAGTCTCGGCCTCCATAGAAACTCCGGTAGCCGCCCTCATCCATTCCTGCTTCTTCTTCCTCTTCTGCTTCGTCTTCTGCTCCGGTGCCCTCAAGAATTGATCACTTGGTTTGGCTCCAGAAGCAAAGCCATCCTTCAAAAACAGACGCCAACAAAGGAATAACGATACTATGACTTGCAATAAAATGGTAACACAAGGGATTTGTCGGGACGTTCAGAGGAGCAACAACGTCTGCCGCGACAAGCTCACCTTCTTCAACTTCTGGTAGCCGGTGGGTTGCAGATGAAACAGGAGAGAACTGCTCATGGCGAGAGAGAGAGAGAGAGTGCTTATCCAATCCAGCCTTAATTTTTACCTCCGCTCGCAAGGTTTAACTGAGTGGGATCGAGATGGATGTTTCAAGGGCCTTTTGGGTTCGAGTGCGGATCCAGATCCAGCATCTTTTCCTGATAATGGGGATATTTATTGATATTATTGTTTGCTCCTACAGCTAGATAGTTTAAGTTCTTATCATTTTCATTATTTTCAGGGTATTAGGTCTGTTTTGATAATGTGAGTGACATTCCTTTTTTACTGTGTTTCAATTTGCATATCAATATTTTTCTTTTTCACAACTAATAAATTTGTGTCTTAAAATGAGATAATATATGAAATGAAGTAAACAAAACAAAGTGGAAGTATAATTGCTATAACAATTTGTTAGTATAAGACATTGATGAATGAAAATGGAGTGTTAAACACCGTGACTGCTTAGTTACATGAAATAAATAAACACCCTGATGCACTAGAATTTCAGATGCATGTACATCTCTCTCTTTACCTCTCTTTCTTTGTTGGACTAGCTAAGTAACTCGAAACGGCACATTTTATGGCATCATTCGTCATGTGTTCATATGATTTGACGAGAAAAAGGGGCTTTTGGCAACAGGAACACTCGTATAATGTTTCATGAATCTGTTATAAACAGGAGACTAGATTTATATAATATAATATTTATAGTATTTCATGAATCCACATCAATATTTGAGGTATACTAATAGAACAATGCGTTGGTGTTTCCTAATGCATGGGAAAAAGTTGTTTCAACCTAAAGTTAAGGTGGGAAAGGAACTGGTTATCAAGTAACGTCGCAAAAGTTCAGATGTCCTTTTAACAACATGGAAAAGGTAAGAGTTTTTTTTTTTTTTTTATTGTCACAAATTCTGTAAGTGTTTCCATTCAGTTCCCTTGTGTAATTTATGTTCGATTTTATAGAAAACATGGTTAACGAAGGCGCTATTTTCACATTATTTGATGCAATGAAACACAGGCTGAAGAAGCACAAGACTTATTTTGCCATGAATTTAAGAAAACAAAAAGACGATGAGAAATAGGATCGACTTTCTTCGCTTTGTTTATACTGCAAGTAAACTAATGAATCCAAACCAGCATGCGTTGTCGAGAAAATAGATCAACGTTGCACTGAAGGTGTGTCAAAACGGGAAAGAGATTAGGAAAGACAGTTGTTTAGTCCAAGACAATTATTTGAGAACATCAGATCACACATTAAAGCGAGATGAGGTTCATTTTACGTGGCAACCTCAGAGCAAATAAACACCATATTTGACCACTGTATACAAATGAGAATTTGAGATATCCAATAATTATATGTCCAATATCTCATAATGAAGTCGGATATGGGGAGGGGCCGGACTCCAAATATTCAGGTATGAAATCACTTTAGATCTCAGTGAAGACATCCGAGGTAAACAAACCCCTTCTTAATCTCTATGTTGGAAGATAAGATTATCTTCCCAATTAATCACGGAGAGAAGTACACTATACAAGACAAGGAATCAAGTTATTCCACCTCGAGGCAATTGGGTGCAATGGGAAAGACAAGATCAAAGAGTGATGCTCATCGTTGATGTAGAACACCCATAAGACTTCGAACTTCTAATCAGTTTTCTGTTATATTAATTCACAAGAAAGATGACGAGTTTCGTAAAGGCCTCTAGATGAATCGCGGTCGATAATTGTTAACATCTTCCGAAAAGGTCCAGCGTTGGCATCTCTTCGTTGAGGAGAGAGAGGTCGCACGTGCAGAGGAGAGGAAGAGATGGCGGGGCTGCTAGCTTGGGCAGCAGACGTGGTAGGAGGGAATGGCGGTGGGATTAACGATGACGAGTTTCCATCGCCGAGGGCGGTGGTGTTCTCGCCCGAGCAAGAGGCGTACGTGAGGGAGAGGGAGGCTAAAGCCAGGGAGCTACGGAGGAGCATCGGGCAATTGAGGGCCAGGCTGCCTCCTCCCCACATTTCACAGCGTCTTCCCCACCTACACGCCCACTCCGTCGCGTCCAACGCCGCCCTTGCTCTCCAAGTCGATTCCCACTCAGCCACCCGCCAAGAGGTGCGTATGCCACCTCACGATCGCCAGTCCTCCCCTCTCCGTTTCTTGGATGACAGGTTCCTTTCTTCTTCAATTACGTCTAAATGCGACGCAAGTTGACGTCTCCATGGCCAATTTGCCTTGTGGGTCGATTGGGGTTTGTGGGTTTTCTTGCCGCTGTTTGTTGGGTTTCAATCTTAAACTCGATTCTGGAAAACAGTTCGATGGAATTGGTAGGTTTTTGTTTTCTCAAAGTGCACTAGTCACGTGGAATTGGCTTCTTTAGATGTTATAATCGGATCATACATTAATTGCTGATGGCATCTTCGGGTTTATTTTGGTGCTTCCAGAAAGAGTGATTGATTGCGTGATTTCGGTGTATCAGCGATTTGCAGGATAGATCAACTACCATATATCTGGTCTCAACTGAAAATAAGTTGCCAAATGGTGGAAACGATGGGATCCAAATATGTTACTATGAGGAAAATAATTTTTTGTAGCTTATTTATGTACATTTTCTGAAATTGAGTCATGATTCCTGCAAATTTTGCGTGTATCGTGACTCTAAATCGTTCGAGACTAATTCTTCTAAAATATGCGGGCAGATGAGGGAAATGTAATTGGTAAAGACTGCTTCAAATCCTGTAAAGGTTAATACCATTAAGACTTGGTACCGCACTTAAAACTTGGAGTTGTTTCCTTGAGTGTTTTGGGTAGATCATTGTGAGAAAGTTTCTTCTCACACCATAGACTTTCGGGGTTTAGCGTGAAACGGTCAACATGCTACCTATAATTACTGGCTTAACAATGTTCCTCAACGTGATATGAAAACCTTCGCTAATAGCAATTATTGGCTCAAATCAATTGATCTTTTTCACAGGATACTCTGTTGAACGATGCAGCTGTACTTTACTGTGCAATGAAATTTTTTTAGCTCATCCAGGCCTGCTTTCCTTGACATGTATTAATTTGCGGTTTTTGCTCATCACCAGACACAGTTAAGAGAAGCATCACTGCAAGAGGAAAATGCTGCTTATGAGAAGGCTGTATCAAATGGTCAGAAGCAAATTCAGGAGAAAATGCAAGAAGCAAGCATCTTGGAGAATAAACTAAAGGTTGGTAACAGACAGTATTTAAGCAGATTGCTAATTCACGAGCTAAAGGTTTTGGAGAACTCACTGCCCATGAAATATTGTCGCATTCTGTTACATTGTGCTCTCAATTTCCATTGCATCTTTTTACGTACAGTTGGATGAATTCCATATCAATCTTCAACTCCTGCTTGTATATGGTAGTGAGAATGTTTCCATCATTCCGCTGTTTATGATTCTCGTCATTGTGGAAACTCCTCTTTGCAGTACTGAATAACATATTTCTTCATATTTGTGGTAAGTTTCCAGAACAGGACGATTAGAAAATCCAAGCGATTTTAAAGACTGAAAACCATCCTAAATTTCCCGATGCCTATGAAAGGGCAGACTCAAGTGAATCAGTTCTCTGGATTTCTTTCCTCAGTTCCATGCCTTCTATCTTAGGTTTTAATCCTCCTATACAATCACCATAATTTACACAGATTCATGGCCACTTACATTCAAAGGTCACTGGTCTCAAAATAAATTTCATGATGTGGGCCTTTTTCATTTGTTTTGGGAACTCCAAGTGCTTGTCAACGAGACAGAAGTTGCATATCAGATATAAGAAGAAGCAAAAGGGTCACTTAACCTACCTATCATAAAGTTCTAGGTTTAGGGTGGCCAACCAAAAAGCCATAATTTAGCCATATCTTCTTGTTGAACAGTGTTCAATCTGTGCCTTGTAATTCCTGCCACTGTTGTTGCTTGATTCAGGCATCATTTCTGTTACCTTTTGGTGGAGTCCTCCTAAGCTATGGTTTAAATTACAGAATAATGGATATTCCCTGGTGACTTATTTTACCTTGATTATGCTTAAATTACTTGAATGAATAATACAGGGGGCAACAGATCATCCAAAGCAATTAAGATCAAGGATTTTAAAGGGTCTTTTGATTCACCAAAAAACAGGAATCAGGTGAATGGTTCTAGAATTTTTTTTTCTCTGCATTTGAACTTCCTGTCTCAAGAGTGTGCTGATTCTGTGTTCCTGAGATTGTAACTTTTGTCCATCATTACATCTCAGCTTGGATGCGTATCTTCATCATTCTTTGTCTGTGTTGCTACAATAAATCTCGTGGATGGATTGCATCATCTCATGCATGGATCTCATGATTTAACCATTCATTTTTTTTTTTTGTATGCAACGGTAAATTTCACTATGTATTATATAATGAAGTTTAGCTTTCAAGGCCGTGCAACTTGAAGGTGAAAATAAAGCAAAAGTGTACTATCCAAGTTCAGCTTTGCATTAACTGGCTGTCCCTCTTCTCTTTCTTCATTTTCTTCCAATTGTCAAGCTACGGTCTTGCAGGCCTCTAGTAGGTTATGCCAAGAGATGCACTATTCACATTGATCTTTTGGCCTTCTTCAACTTGAAGGTCTTTGACTAAACCCCCTGTCAGGTGTGCACTCTTATTGGCTGGAGATCTTCCATATGAAGCAAGAGTTTACCACAGTAAATGTGGTTAGCATTACATCTTTCTTGAATGCCTTAGAAATGTATCTGTCTCTTTATACATCTCTTTCTTATAGCGAGCAATGCTGTTAAGCCTATTATAGATATTTTTGTTGCCTGCTACAGAATGACCATAAGCAGCAACAGCATGGCCTTTTCACCGTGCTTCTTTGTCCATTGAATGATTGTCCAATTTAACTGTGCCATTGCTGGTGACTAATTTTCAGGAAATGGAATCTTCCGAAGGTACTTTCAGAGATGAATTGGACAAGCTGCAAGCTACATGGGAGAATAGGCGATCTGCAGAAGTGATAGAAGTAGAAACCAATTCGGTAGCCATTAAGGGAACTGATCTTGCTGGTACATCTTCTGCAGGCGATTTAGAGAAGAAGAAAATTGAGCTGGTTGACTTCTCACTTCTGAGCCACTACTATCCCATGCCAATACTGCAGGGAAATCCAGTTTTTCATTTTTTTCCTTTTTTGTTGCCAGAAATCACTTGAGGAACAAATCCATAACTTGGAAAACATGTGGTCTGAACTTGAACGAGATTCACTTAAGCAGCCTTCACCAGGTACGAACTTATATGCATTGTTCTGTATCACAACTTTGTAGTTCATGTATCTGTAGGTTCTTTTCCATTCAGTGTCCTGTATTCCTCATAAGTCATAAGCATAGCATGCATCATATTTATGCAATGATAGAAAAATGGCAACTTCAAGTCCATATTTACAAAGTTTGGTCTTACTATTCTTATTTGCAACTCCTTGTGAAATAATGATTATAAAGTTTGAAAATTTGCTGAAGCAACAAAACAATTTTTTACTAGCAGAAGCTTTCCTCTTCATATTTCTTGTTCATTGGTCATGAGGCCTATTATTAGTGATCAAGTTCTATTCTGAGCTTGTAGGCACTGACCCATTACACAATGGTTGTTGTAGAGACTGGAGAGCACTTCTGGTAGAGAATTGTAGCTGGCACCGCAAGGTGCAGTCTTTTGTGATTTACAATTTTACATATGTGAAGTAAATGGTGGGGGTATGTTGATCTGGAAAGAGAAAAATGATTGTATAATGGAGGTAATGGCTTGAGGAAGTTTTTGTGTATGTCTGGTAAGTAACAGATATATAAGGATAAAATGTTTCATTGAAACCAGATAAGTGGTTGTTGTATGCTCAAGTGCCTTCTGTTATTCACCGTGCCCATGTACTTTACATTGGTTGAGGAATGGTGATATGCTGATGACATGAGCAAGCATGCACTTTCCGCGCTATCTGTCTTTGAATTATTTGTGTCCTTGTGTCCATTGGCATAGTTCAGTGTCATGATCAAGGTACATTATATCCTCTCTGCTGATTGGAGAGGTCTTATTACTGATTATCCCCTGAATGTGACGCTCATATTCAAGTTCTCATCAAATGGAAGTTTCATTGTTGCTGGTTGGAGTTAGAATTCTTTCCCAATACCTGCCAAGGAAAGTCCCACCGTTTTTTGCTCATCCTTGGCATGTTCTCCATCAATAGGAGCTAACCTTAGTGACTCTATATTATACAGCACAAAGGGAGAAGCTGTTAGAGAAGCAACTTCATAGCCTGTTGGAACAGCTGGCGACAAAACAGGTCAGTTCTATACAAGACTTTTCATTGCAGTTATTTATATAATTGAGTAATTCTAGCTGCTGACATCTCTCCATGATTTCAATCTTCAGGCTCAAGCAGAGGAATTGACTGTGGAAATTCATGCCAAAGAACATGAGTTGGAGAAACTGAATGCTATGCAGCTGAAGCTAGATTCTGCAAGTATGGAAACTAACATGACGAGGAATAGGATGGGAAGATTTGGTTCTCTAGCTTCTGGTCCCTCGCACGATAGACCCGGCTATGGAAGAGACCATCTTAATTTATCGGGGCTTATGGGTGACACCACTGGTTCACGCGTCAAAGGCCGCTCCCTGCCAAGCGGAAGACAGCAGAAGCTCATGCTAGCACGGTCGGCATTTGTATTATACATTTTAACCCTTCACTTGTTAGTTTTCATCAAAATTTCATCTGTAACATTAGGCAGGAGATCTTGATACTAATACTTCGACATAGCATGCACAATGATTATCCATTGCATATGCTGAAAGTTGGTTTATGAATACACACAAACATTAGATAATCACTCTACCTTTCCACTATCGTTCCGCTCCATTCTGCTTTCTCGTGGTGCTGGTGCGTCGGATATCACAGTCAAACGTATGGCCAGGATTCTTTTGCATGGTTGTGTAGGTCCCGTATCTGCTGCTAGCCTGCTTTGTTGGGGCCAGATTCATGGGTAAGCCAGCTAAGTACCGCCGGATGCGTGGGGATCTCCCATATTAAAGCCAGACACGATTCTGGCCCTCGTCTTGTGTAGGTCCGACAATGAACGGAAACATCCCCAATTGGTAACAACCGAACAAATTATTGTGCATTATTGATGCGTCTAAGCCCATTTCAAGAATTAAAGCCTGGCTGGGTGAGCGTCCTGCGACGTTGTCGTGGCCTTGTTATCCATTGGATCATAAGATGGCAATCCGTTCTAGATTCTGCTCGTCAAGCAAATAAACATTTCATTCGCGTCTGCAGCCTCAGCTCCATAAACTCACGGAAAATTCGAAGGTCTGCCTAGATGTTGGCTAGGTAGGCATTCTGCAAGGAAAAGTAGCTCTAAATGTGTTGAATATCGGCTTGACATCTTAAGAAGGTGTTTAATAAAATAAACATTTTGTGTCCATGAAACATGCTTCTCAGAATACATGTTCCAGGAATATCTTGTTTTTTTTTTTAGAAAATATGGTCTAGTTCGTGTTCAGTGTTTAATTGAAACAACACTAATTGCATAAAGTTTTTCAGAACAATAATGAGTGTTTTTGAGCATGCATTTTAAGGACATATGTTCCAATAACATAACGTTTTTATTACCAAACTCCTAATAAACATGCCTTTGAAATAACTCATAGGTGATGTTTGATCAGCAGGAAAGAAGGAGTGTAATTAGTTGAACGGTGAGCGGATATCCGATTGGTCTGAAGATGGAGCTAAAACAATGAAAAAGTTCGAACGATATTCATGAAAAGTTCGTCAAAAAGCAGAGAGGCAAGCACTAGCGGCAACTTTTCCTCCGTCATCTACTCGATCATGAAAGCCCAAAAGGCAAGGCGCCGTGAGCTTCTGCTATCGAGAAGGGCCCACTCCAAATGAAACGTGTCGTCGATATAGTGGTCGTAGCAGATCGCCCCTCGTATCTGAGAGTCCGATCTGTCACTCCCAACCACCCATTTCGAATCAAAACCATCGTTCCTTCGACCATTCGAGCAAGGGAGAGAGTGACTGAGTTGATTTGCAGGAGAGGGAAGGTTGGCGAGTCATTGCGTGGTGGGCTTCTTCTTAGGCAGTGGTTGCCATGGCCTTCCGCGCGGTAACCGCAGCAGCAGCACCTCCAACTATAGCTTCTTTCCAGCCATCCAAGCCCTCCTCCACTCCCTCCATCCATCCCAGCATCAACACTGCTACTCCCCTTCTCCATCGGTCCAACAAATTCTCGAAGTTAGCTGCCATCTCTGCATCATCTCACGCTCTTCTTGCCGCTGTTTCTGTACCCAATGCTATTGCACTCACGAAGGACGACATTGTCACTTCCCTCACCAAGGTTCCTTCCTCCACTCTCTCCACCCCCACTCTTCTCTGTCTCGCTAGAAGTTCAGTATGTTGCTATTTATTGGAAAAGCTTTTTTACCTACTCTGTGTAGTAGCCGACTTGCTTATGTGGTCATACCAAATTCGTTTTAAGAATAGAGATTTGAATATAAGCTTCGGATACTTTCCGGGAACGCTGAATATCGAAATGGTACTTTGAAAACGATACATGATGGGATTAGGGCTGATGAGCAAAGTTGAGAATGATCAATTGTCTTGTTTAGGTGGAGAATGCAGTGGAGCAAGCGCAGGAGACCGCTTCGACGGCAATTACGGTGTCTAAGGATCTTGTCGATGGTTTCCTAAAGATTGTTAAGCCAGGGGTTGATGTAGCCCTTCCTTTGATTCAGAAGGCCAGTGATGAGGCAATCCGAATAGCTTCACCTGCCATTTCTGAAGCCGCAAAGCAGGCTGGGTCCGCTTTGCAGGATGCTGGTTTTGATCCAGAGCCAGTTCTCAGTGCGGCCAAGGTCATTCCTTTTCTTTCTAGCTTGTGTTATTACTGACTGTTTGCTTAACTGAATCTTTGAGGCTGATCAGATGTTTGTAGATTGCAAGATTTTATTTGTTTCCATGTCGGCAGTTTTCATCTATTGGCAATGGCACGAGGCGCCAAAATATAAATGAAATGTTTAATTTATTGCCTTGCAGGACGTTGTAATGAATCGGGGTCGATATAATTTCATTTATGTGACGATTGAATTGAATAAGCAAGTTATAATTTAGCCGTCAACATAGTTGATACTCTGCAAAAATGTCAGTCTGTTGGAGCTGATTATTGCAGTTATTAGCTTATGGTCTTTAACTTTCGATCTTTTGCAAGTTCCATAATTAAGGACATTATGAATGCAGACCATGGCTGAAACTGCTGGCGGTGCAGCAGAACAAACAGGCCAAGTTCTTGAGCAGGTAAAACCCATTGCTTCCACAACGGTGGAGACACTGTCTTCATCTGATCCAACAACAATCGTAGCAGCGGCTGGAGCTGTCCTTCTCGCATCCTTCATTCTTCCTCCAATTGGGTCTGCAATTTCATACAGTCTTCGTGGTTATAAAGGTATTACAAATATAATGCACATGCTTACATGCACAATCATACACATACATGTGCAAGTAAATGCTATTCTCCATGGTGGAAGCACACTCATGGAAAACTACTATTAATGTCAATTACAACATTGTATTGAATTCGTATTCTCATTGAAAGCAGTTTTTTCCTGTCTGAATTGTCTGTTTCAGTTCAAAGCCCATATTTTAGGTTTGGTTGTCCCTATGAATCAAAATCTTTTAGGATGCAAAGTTCGTGAAGTAAGTTGATGAATGATGAAGCTTTCCATTTTAGTCATATGGTTCCATTTATTTACGTGATTTTCCCAAGAGAGTGACCAGTGAGTCCGGCTGGGAATGCATCATATGAATAGATAATTAAAGTTTTGGAAATCAAGATGTTAATGAAACAATTAATTCTTTAGATGCAGGGACCTGTTTAGCTATATGATCTTGGGACACAGACCTAGGGTTATTCATGTAATGCATCATGAAAATCCTTGGAAAGGTATTTACTATTTAGTAGCACATGCCAACAAAGCACTTCTCTATGGGATGTATTAGATAGAAATGCAAACTGAAAGACCGGCAGGTAAGCAGAGCAAGTCATTTGCTACATTATTGCAGGCAATGCCTTGCAAAATCTGAGTGCTGTTCAGGAGGTGCTCTTGACGCGCTGATTCTTCCAGTTCATTCCAGTGCTAAAGCAACTGGATCACTTTTTAATTTAGGAAAAGGCACCCATCTAACAACTGTTGACTCCTTGGACTTGTTACTTGTTTCTATCGACTGTAATTAGGCCTAGATGCCTAATTTGGGCTACAAAATACTGATCACTGTACTTTCCCTAGTAAACTCACATGAAACATATATGTGTCCTCAAATATGGTCAGCATACTGTTATCTCTTAACCCATTTATGTGGGGCCTGTGGATCTTCATTTACTACTGGCGGGTTCAAAATTTGCATTTATGTGACTGTTTGCCTGATCCTTTACCGGTGTCTACTCTTTTCTCAACATTTCTTTGAGAGCTAAGGTATCTGTGATGTTGCTTAATCTTTGAAGGTGACCTCAGTCCTGCTCAAGCACTTGATGTCGTCTGCTCACAAGATCATCTTCTGATAGACATACGCTCAGAGAAGGACAAAAACAAAGCTGGAATTCCTCGCTTACCATCTAGTGCTAAGAACAAACTCATCTCTGTACCGTGAGTGACTTCTATCTAGTAATCACATACCATGATATTTTAATAACTGAAGCTCAGATAATGATGCTTGAAGTTATTTATGGTTTCTGTCATTCTTCTTTGGCAGTTTAGAAGAACTTCCAAGTAATATTCGAAACATTGTGAGAAATTCAAAGAAGGTGGAAGCTGAAATAGCTGCTCTAAAGATCTCATATCTCAAACGAGTTAACAAAGGATCAAACATTGTGATCATGGACTCGTGGGTGACTGTTATTTATCTTAAGCTTCCATGAGATATTGAAATACAGTGACTTGTTTCTTCTTTAATTTTCAGCACATCACAGGCTTTCCTACTTCTTCTGTCTTGATTTTTGTAGCTTGGGTTTTTCACCTTTTCTGTCATTTTCTTTGTTTCCTGTAAACTTAATAAAATGATAACTCAGTCACTGAACTTTTTTCAGCATTAATGTTTACTGTGCAGGTATTCTGACAATTCGAAAGCCGTGGCAAAATTGTTAACTGGGCTTGGTTTCAAGAACTGTTGGGTCCTGGCTGATGGATTCTCTGGTAGTAGAGGATGGCTGCAAAGCCGCCTTGGAATAGACTCGTACAACCTCTCTTTTGCTGAAGTCTTGTCTCCATCAAGGGTGATTCCTGCTGCAGTCAGAAATTTTGGTACCGTGAGCTTGAGATCCCAAACAGCTGGAAAGCTTCTCCCTGGTGGTGTGGAAGATTGAGAAGTTCTTATATGAAGAATCTATTGCAGAACAATCTGTATTCATTGTGAGTGAAAATAATTTCAAGGTTTTTGAGTCGCATCTCTTCAAGAGTACTCTTTCAAATCCCTAGAGAGGCAATGCACACATGGAAACAATGTTTAACGTTGGCTCTGAAGATTGTTTCAGCAATATCTGTTATACGAGCTTACTTTCCTTTGAAATTCATTTGAAGTTGTCCATTGGTTATTTCAGATGTGTTGAATCAAAAACCTATGGAATTGGAATGGTAACTAAAGGTAAGTAAACAATTGAACCCCGTAAAAGGAATTTGAAATTTGAACACTGAGCTAGTGAGACGACCAGCTCAGATGCAGATCACGTTCATGGAAGTTCTGAAAACATAAGGATTCTTGAAGGGTATAAATTTCAGAAATGTCTCGCTCAATTTGCTACTCATTCCTTGTGTCTGAAAATGTTACTGTCCTTGTTTTATTGCATCAATGAGTTATAGGAATAGCTCTTGAGAATGATTAGGCACCTAAAATATGTGGTCATGTCGAGCCATCTCAAATTTCGCTGTTCTTCACTGATATTTCTTGGGTTGGTGAAACTCTTAATAGATGACAAATGTACATATGTTAGATCGTGAAGACAAATTGCTTTATCTAATATAACTCTAAGCACACAAAACAAGCAAGGCTTTCCTCTACTAACTCCACCTGTTGCTTCCATATTAACAGAGAAAAATCATCCTAGTTGCAGATTATGAATCTTCAAGCTACAGGTATCTTCATGTCCCTTCAATTCCGTCAAGGTGCTGGTTCAAAATTTCAGGATCCTGTTTATGAAGCAGATTGCGGGGGCCATGGAGAAGAAGATGCCCACGTTTCGTACAGTAGACTATATTTTCAAATCCTTAGTTTGGTGCAGGGAAATGTTGTAACATAAGCATCTCAAATTGAGTGTTATTGTCTGTATCAAAATGAAGGAAGGTTGGTGAAAGTTAATGCATGAAGGAATATATACACCAGTCCACATCCCGTCGACGATTATAGAAAATCTTTATGTTGTACTTGTCATACTCGTGCATGGACTTGCATTTGTACTAAGGCAGTGCAGGAGTGATCGATACCATACTATGCAACTAACGATGGCAACAGATTGTCAAGAAAATATTTCAAGCCATTTCATAATATATTAGTCTTCTGGAAGAACAAAAATATATGGTATACGGAAGGAAGATATGAAAACAATTAAGGGGATGGTTCTTGTCATTTACAATCAGCCACGTAGATGACGCTCATATAGTTAATAAAACCCGTCGTAGTTACACACTTGACATGCTTCATGATTTCTAATTTTAATGTGTTATCAATAGAGAAGGAACATGCTTCTACCAATTCATCCGTCAGATGCCGGCAAATTGACAAACTCGCTGCTCCCCAAGGTTAGAAGTTAATTTCTATTGGTTGCACCTCTTGAGAATACCTCCTCCTTCGTTAGCCACGGTTACCATCTTTCGTAGTTACCTCTTGAACAAAATGAGTTCGATATTATACTAGAATACTTCCATTACACTCCATTTTGGTCTCTTTCTTTTTCTATTTTCATTTACTTAAAATAATTATATATTTATCATATTTAAAAAAAGAGTTTTGTCAATTTACGTAACACCCCATAAGTTTAGTTCGGTATTGAAGATTGTGAATGATCTTCAAGGGCTTATAAAAGGGGTCATCAATGAAATTATTGTCCTCGTTCTTAGCCTTTTTAAGGTTATAATCAAAACTGCTAAGGGGTAGGTTGAGATCCACTGAATCAAGGGTCCGAGCCCAGGAGAGGGTCGGGTTGTTACAACAAAGCAGGTTTAACACTCGGACCTGAGTCTCACACGTGCAGACGCTATCAACTTAACCTAAATTGCCATATTAGAGCAATGCAAACTGCAGTTTTCAATAACATGATGACTTATTGTTGGCTTGCTCGTAAGAAATTGACATTAAAAATGATGACTTATCGTTGTCTTGCTCGTAAGTCTTCTGTATCATCTGGTTACTTAAACTAAGTGTGTTTAGCTTAAACTATGCATTAAAGGCACTTAAATGAATGATTTTAATATCTAGATGGCAGAGGGGAGAAAAATAAAAAGGAAGAGAATAAATGAAAGTAAACCTTTCTTCTTGCATTTTCTATATATATAATAGGAAACTGTAAAGTTACGTGTTAACGGTTTGCATCTTATTTGCAGTAAAAGATTACGCCTTGTTACATAGTTCACCGAACCGAGTTCTATCCATGTGACCTTCGGTCAATCTTTCTTCTCAGCATCCCTCGAAAAACACCAACCGAGTTCTAATCGACGCTGCTCCTTCTCCTACTAAATAAACGCATCTCCATCAAACTTGACGTCTTTCTTCATACCAGAGAACTTCACCCAGATAGAGCGGGCCCTGCCAGAGAAGGAAGAGGAAGAAGATAAAGGAGCAGAGTTATTGATTATTTTGATCTTTGCGGATGTTGGGTTTCTCGTGAGAACGACAGCGGCATATAGGGAGGTTGGGTTTGATCATGGGTCCTTCTTCTTCTTATTCTTCTTTCATGTGGGTTACCTTCGTCGTGGTTGCTGCTCTGCAGTTGATTGCTCTCCGAGGTTCCGATCAGTTCAAGATAGATGGTAGTGTTTTAGAACTCGATGAATCCAATTTCGACTCCGCCATCTCTTCTTTGGACTATGTCTTCGTCGATTTCTACGCCCCATGGTGTGGCCATTGCAAACGGCTCTCCCCAGAGGTCACATCTTTCTCTCTCTCTCTAGACGAAAATACACTATTTACAACTCCTAGGCCCTTCTGCTTTTAGTACCCTAAGTTGATAATTTTTGGATTTTCTTTATCGTGCTTTTTCGATCTTGATCTGCGAGTGAAAGGAGAAGGGATTGGGGCAAATTGAGATCCCTAAAAGCCCTCTCTTTCCATCTGGATTGTAACTTTAAGGATTGTAACCTTAAATTCGAAGAACTTAGGCATCCAATGAGAGCTTTTTCCTGTGCGACTTCTTTGACTTGTTCACTGTTAATGTCTCTGACTCTAACATCTACTGCATATTCTTTAGGTTCTTTAGAAATAATAATTAGTTTTGTTTTGTTTCAGTGGCACCTTAGACCATATGGTCTTATATCGTTTCCCCTTTTGTGTGTTTTCAAGTTCGTGGAGCAACCTGTTTAGTTAAATTGTACGAATATATATATATATATATATATATATATATATATATATTTTAGTATCTCCTTTTAGCTAAGCCAAGTCAGAAAATCTGTTCCATAACCTTGGTAGGTTGTGAAATCTGTTTTATGAGTACGTCCCTGATAATCCATGTCTATGATTCTAATTTCTTCTGCAAATAATGCTATCATTTATCATATCTAAATTGCTCGGCTAAAGCATGCTTACGCGGTCCATCCTGAACCAGGATCAAGGTTTATATGCGTGTACTGTAAGGTACACTCAGCGAATAACTTTACAAATAGTATGGCGCTTAATCCAAAGTGGGAAACTTGCAAGCAGCAAACTGAAATCATAAAGAGAAAAAGTCGGAGGTTTCTTAATTAGGAAGAGAACAGGCTATTATACTAAAGCAAATGCAAAATCACAACTAAGTTGTCCTTTAAACAAATTGTTCCAGAATTTAACCTCTGGTTGCTGTTAGGTGGTGGCTTTGATGGAACATAACTTTACATTGTTAGGACTTAGGAACATTACATGGTTGATTAAACCTGCTTTTACAAGGTCCAATACTCTAAATAAAGGAAGGGCAATTGAACGTTTATGGGGCGTGATTAGTTTAATGTTTTAAAAGGGCATTGGTTGCAGAATTCAAAAATATATGTTGATTATCTCAATGTTTTTATAGTAACCATATACAGTGTAGGATTGGAACAAGCGGGGGCAAACTGTGATCTAGGTCTTGCTGAACAGCATATATGCAAGAGAGCAATTAGAACAAAACTCTTAGAGTTTTTCTTGGATTTCTTTTCAAACTTTTAACGAAGGTACTTAAACAGCAACATGCTTTAAGTTGCCCACACCATGTATTACTAAACCCCAAGGTTAATAGGTTCCTTACTTTATCACCCTAGACATGAGGCACACACAATATGTCTCACATATATTTACTTGAGCATTTATATAGGCCTTATATTTCTGTTACCAAACCAAGTTTTTACCTCAAACAACAATAAATGCACTCTGATGGATTTAAGAGAATTACTCAACTAATTTCTTACTCAAATTACAAATAAATATGCATCTGTGGTTGCAACCCCAGCCACCTGGACTTGGTGGATGTAGATGAGCTAAGATGCTTTAATTGTTATAAGCAGCTGCTTGCTACATCAAATGAGCGCTGACTTGAGAAGTTACATGTTCTTTGTCGTGCTGACCTAATGGAGCTAGAAAATAAAATGGTGAGAAGTGAGAACCTAACTATTTTCTCTTTTCCTAAGTTAATATAATTTTTAGAATTTAAATAGATCAACCAATGTTATCCGTATCGTACGATACAGACGCGTATCGTACGATACATATCGTATAGGTCAAGAAAACCTATACGATACGTGTTTGAAACACGATACACGTCCGTATTGTACGCGTATCGCCCGTATCGTGCGATACGGGGGCCATATCGTACGATACGGGCGATACACCCCCGTATCGTACGATACGGGAGAAAACACATATTTCTTTATTTTTTAAAAGTTTAAACACTCCTCCCCCTCTCTCTTCTTGTATTTAAAGACTCCAATAGATGTAGGAGGGAGAGATTTTGCCCATTTTCATAAAAAACAAACAAGGATTCATCAATTTGGGAGATATTATCATTGAATCAGGAAAGATGATAACTATGTGTTTTGAACTTATAAAATTATGATGTAATCTAAGTCCTAAAACTCCAAGTCCTAAGACTCTAAGTCCTAAGATTCTATAAAATTTTCAAGTTTAAAATCGTGATGGATGCTTATATGTTATTCTTGAAGATTTGATTTCTTATTTTTGAATGTGTCGTTGATACACATGAATGTTCCTTATGTATGATGATCTTTTTTATATTTGAATACATTTTTTTTAATTTCTAATTTTTTGTTCATTTTTTCAGATTTTTAATGATTTTCTCTATTTTTTATGATTTTTAAATATTTTTTAAAATTAAATTAATTTTACGATACGCTACGCTACGTTTGCGATACTTTACGATAATGCGTATAGGTCGGCCCAACCGATACGCGATACGCTACGCCTTTTATAACATCAACTTTACACGTCCTCCACATAATGGCTACGAATTCTTTACCTAACAATTTACAGTCAATTTTTTCTTTTGATTCCACCACATATTGGAGAAATTCGTTTGTTTACTGCCTGGATTGTTGTAGTTCCAAAAGTGTTTTTTGGTTTTTGCTATGCATTGCTGGGAATAGTTGCCCTACACTCCATTTTCAGTTCATTTTGATACCCCCGTTCTTTCTATTGCTTACTGTATGTTTCTGTCTGGTGTATAACTGCATATATATATTGACTTTCTTTTGTCAATGTGTATCTCTTTCTTTCCTTAAAACTGATGCTTCTATTGTTCTTTTGGCAGTTAGATGCTGCTGCACCAATATTAGCAGGCTTGGAGAGACCAATTGCAGTTGCTAAAGTAAATGCTGATAAATACAGGAATCTTGCTTCAAAATTTGATGTCGAGTATGGTGCTTTTCAGACCTATTGTTTTCACTACTGTTTTCAGCTGTTTTTCATATTAAAATAGTTTCTTGGTTCCAGACCTTTTTTTGGATTTTGTGTTATCAATGAATTTTCCTGCTTTAAGGGACTGTGTTTTGCATTGTTTTAGTGAATAGATTGAGCCCAGGTGTGACTGTATCTAAAAGGTTTTCTTGTAATGCAGTGGGTTTCCAACTCTCAAGCTTTTTATTCATGGTGTGCCAATGGATTATAATGGTCCACGTCAGTCAGAGTTGCTTGTGCGTATCCTGAAGAAGTTTGTGGCACCGGATATTTCCATTCTTCAATCTGATGATGATATCAGCAATTTTGTTGAAGCAGCTGGGACATACTTCCCTATATTCGTTGGCTTTGGGCTCAATGAATCACTAATAGAAGGATTTTCCATGAAATACAAGAAAAAAGCCTGGTTTGCTATTGCTAAGAATTTCTCGGAGGATGTTATGGTAAAGTACGATTTTGATAAGGTCCCGGCTTTGGTTTCCCTTCATCCTAAATATAATGAGATGGGAGTATTCTATGGGCCCTTTGAAGGTAAGGATTTGTTTTGCTGTCCATTGAACTATTTTGGTATTCATTTTTTTTGCATTTAAAATGTTCTACGTATTCACGTTTATCTTGGCTTCACGTGCTGTGACCTCAGTTTTGCTCATATTTAGAGACTTGTTTCAAGAATGTTATTATTCAAACTTGTGCATGTTCATGCTATAGCCTCCTTCTTGCTCATCTTTTGGTGACCTGTTTCAAGAATCAGTACATGTTATTGTCAAACCTGCTTCAAGAATCAGCATATGTTACTGTTGAAGCCTAGCTCCAAAGGAATGCCTTAGAATTAGTTGCACTAGTTCCTAAATGCTAATGTATTTTTGTAATGACTTGTGAGACAAGCAATTTGTTTGTTGCTGATTCAGACTTTCTTTTCCCTCATTTCTAGATAAGTTCTTGGAGGATTACATCAAACAGAGTCTCCTCCCCCTCTGCCTACCCTTGAATTTTGACACCATTAAGCTGCTAAAAGATGATGACAGGAAGATAGTTTTGACCATTATGAAGGATGACTCTGAAGATAATTCTGTCAAATTAATCAAGATGTTGAGGGCTGCTGCATCTGCAAATCGAGATCTTATCTTTGCTTATGTGGGTTGGGAGCAATGGGAAGGTTTTGTTGAAGCATTTGATGTCAACAGGTGGACAAGCTTACCAAGAATGGTTGTCTGGGATGGCAAGGAAGAATATTATTCTGTAAGTATGATTATAAGAGTAAAGGTTGTTTCATAGTTTGTCTTTATTCTGAAGATAGGGACATTTATCCATTACTTTTTATCATGTCTCGTTGCCTTATACTTGAAGTGGGCTACTGCAATTTCTTTTTGCTTGTGTACTATTTGATATACCTGCAATTCGGTAACCTCTAAAGCAATTCACACCAACCATATGAATCGTCTGCCTTTTTCATAAAAAAACTTGTTTGCACTGGTGGAAGAATTGTGAGCTAATTCAAAAAAAAAAAAACTGGATAAATTAAAAAAAGTTGTTGCAGAAACTGAACGTTAACATTCTTTTTTTTCTTTCTGAGTGATGTTTTTCTAGTTTTTGCTTAGTTTATTATCCTGCACGTGCAATTCTCTCACATATTTTGACTGGAGACATCCGATAGCAATTGCAATTGATTTCATTCAAGATGTTACGAAGAAGCATTGCTAATTTTTTGTCACAGGTTAAGCGATGTGCATTGGGGATCGTCAGTAAACTAGTATACGATGCATCTTCTTGTCAAATGTTAACCGGACAAGTTGGCTGTTTATGCATTTCCTGTTTTATGTCTAATTTTGCTGCCATCTTGTGTGAGACAGTTGTCTATTAATGTCATGCTGTCATATTTTCTAAATCACGTTTCTTCACTTATCTATTTTATCTGTATGTTTAGTGGCTTCTGTATTTGGGTTGCATTAGCTTTTGATTTCAGTAGCCACTTATTCTTAAGTTTGCCCTATGATTGTATTCATTAGCTTCCTGAGTGGTGCATGCTCGTCTGCAAACCACATTATTATTCTATTCTGCAACTATCTTTCTGTTGTACAGCAGGTTCATCACCATTGATCGGGAAGGTTTCTGTTCTGATAAATTGTCCACTAAAATGTGAGTTTAGCATGCATCCATGTACATAGTAATTTTCCACAATGCAACGGTGACACATGCTTAATAAACTAGCTTTTCTTGATAATGTGCGACCTTGCCTTCTACATGCAATCATTTATAAGATCCATTTTCATGTTCTGCCATTTGTAGTCCAGTGTGCAATTTTTCATCTGTCCCTCTGGACTGCTTAAGTGCCTTTAAATGCCATTAGAATGCAGTATCATCATAAACTTCATGTGATGGACACACAATAGAAAAATGACAATATCCTAGCTGCAATTCTTTCTGTAATAATTAAAGTTGTGTGACATCGGTCACAGGTTGGATTTTGAAGCTTGAACTGGTCTGTGTTCTTCTATTGGAACGGGTAAGTGATTTTGGTTCCTGGATGTGAAATTGATGTCTGTTGGATGTTTGCATACAGGTTGAGGGTTCCGAAAGTCTTGTTGATGAGGATCATGGATCTCAAATAAGTCGTTTTCTTGAAGGATATAGGGAGGGAAGAATTGTCAAGAAGACCTTCGCTGGCCCTTCATTCATTGGTTATATAAATTCATTGATCAGCATCAATACCGTTTACTTAATCGTCTTTATCGTAGTTATTGTGATGCTGATTCGAAGCATAGGCGGATTTGACAAGGATGAAGCCCCTTCAAGCAGACAAGCTGGATCAAGCAGCGAAGCCACAACTGGTTTGGTCAAGGAAACCAAACCTGACAAGGAGGACTAAGGAGCTTGTGTTATATTCCCTTTTTCTCATGTTTGCTTTCTTCAATTAGTTTTATCTTGAGGGATCTTAACTTTAATTGAATAGATGATTCATTCCAGTTTTCCATACTTTGTTCTTAAGGCAACTAGCTGACATGAGGTCTACAGCTTGTATGCGTTTCTATATGATATAAGACATACTGATGATCTCAAATCCTCATTTTTACAGTGGTGAAATTGGGTGTTCGTTTCTGTCGATCTCACACGAAAGGGATTTCAGATCAGCCTATAATTTGAGATCCGAAGCTATCGTTAAATTTTTTTTTCAAAACACTATAGGTCTCCTTTGGATTTAAGAGCTTTGAGCAAAAGAAGAGGCCAGATGCAATACTGTCAAATTCTCTTTCAATTGGTTCAGGAGAAAAGGAAATCAATATCAATATAAATACCTACATCTTGAATTGTATTGAACCAAGACCCGTATCTTCAACTGAGTTGGACTCTCTTCAAATCATTTGCTGAACAACTCATAGCATATCTGCAGATAGTTGCAAATATTCATGAAAAATATGCTTTTGTATGGTTGGTGTTGCTAGTGTGCACTATGAACACACTAAAAGCAATTGGGAAAGGATAAAGATCAATTCTTCACAGATAGACATTCAGTTCAGATACACAAACGATAAGCAAGGAATGAAAATGAAGAATATAAACTGGAGGATAGCAAATACTAGATCTCATCACACCACCATTATTTTTTATGTTAAAGCTCAAGTAATTATTACTTGGCTTTCAACCTCTGATCCATTACCATGGCTGGCAGCAATTTGAGGTAACGTGCAACTCTATTAGAATGCAACATCAAGCAGAGCTGGTTTAGCTCAGATACTAATCCACTTGATACTTGGCCTTACCCAACACTATGAAGAAGCTTTGTCCAACACATGTTAGCCTTATAACAAGAATTATCAAAGGAAGATAAGAGTATGATGTGGGCCAGGAAATCATGACATAATTCTGTCTCAAGAAGTAGTTTGATTCCTTATTTGAGGTCATATCAGTGGCAGACATTTTTTTCTTTTGCCTTCCGTGTGCCTCAAATATGTTAGAGACGTGCACCCACCAATAGACTTCGCCAAGGGGAAGACTGGAAGTCAATAATACCACTGACAATATCAGCACCAAAACAACAGTATGGCAATCTTTCATAGCCATAGAAGAACTCTGGAACATGGCATGCACACGGGTCATTTCATAAAATGAAGACCAAGTACCCACTGTACCCTCATGACCACCACAAACACTAAAATCCAACTGTACCTGTCATAATAATTCATGTACAAAGCATCCACATGTATCACCTAGAATGCCCAGTATAGTCATTGTTATCATCAATATGGATGCTAAAATCCGAGAGTAGAGAAGTGGCAAGGAACTGCAATCTTTACTGTCTCTCTCACCATCTCAGAAATAAGCAGCCCAGTACGACGACCCAAAAGCAGCCACTGACAGAAGAAGAAAACTATGGAAGACAGAAAGAACAGAAAAGTATTAGAGAAGATCATTAACAACAGAAATGCAGCGAAGTCCCTTTGAAGCTAGACATATCAATGACTAGAAGTCATCGGCTGCCTTGATGAATTAAAAGATCAGAATAGTTAGAATATTTCAAAGCTATACAATAAACTAACAATTAACAACAAAAAGGTGCATATATTAGCATTAAACACATCCAATATGGTGCATGGACTATACGTTGATAGGACAACATGCAAAATGAAATTGCATTATGGTCAGCATTTAAGATCCTGCAACCGAAACGCGGGCTCGGGTTGATTAAGTATCGACAAAAACCCGAACTTATCGCAGTTTTGGAGTAGGAGGAAGTTGAAAAACCTTATGCAATATTTTAAGGGGTGTTTGATGGTCTTGGATTTTGATTTTAAAATCAAAATTTTAGAATCAAAATTTCATCTCAAATTGAAATTGGAACTCAAATTCTAGCTCTAGTTTCTCTTTGTTTTAATAATAGTCCGGAATCTTGATTTCATAATTGAAGATGATGTGTTTGACCAACATGAAATGAAAATTATAAAATTGATGAACTAAAACCATTATCAGATGTGTTCTAAAAAGAGATAAAAAAAATTCTAAAATTCTATAATCACACTTCCATCCCTTATGGAAGAAACATAGTTTAAAACTTTGATTAGCCAATAATTCTGGAATTGATTTTTTTTTTGTTTGAGAATGTAATTCTCATTTCATCAAAATGAAAATTTTAGTTCTAGAGTTCCACAATTCAACCTCATCAAAGAAACCCATGACCCAGACCTGGCCCCAGTGGCTGTCACAGGTCGGGTTCGGGTCGAACAGGCAATATCCGTTAACATTTTCGTTTTAACCTGGAGAATGAGGTTCGTTCCGGTTGGAAACTTGGCACAAATCCGAACCGTTCACAGCCGAAACGTTCCATTTTTCCCGCCTTTTAGCTTTTCTCCCCCGGCCCCTCTTCTCTTTCTCTCTCTATGTGTGCTGCTGCTGGCTGCTGCTTCTCTGGGTAGCGAAGCAAGAGGTGCGTCTCTGGGTACTCTGATGTGTAGATCACGGCAATTGGATTTCCTCAAGAATTCGTTGAGGTCGGTAGATGAAGGGAAAATACTCCGGTTCTTTAACCGTCTCCTCTGTTCGAGAAAGAAGGAATTCCCCTTTTCTTCTCCACCAATCGTCCACATCTCTTCATGGTCTCTGGAGAGATCCGTTGTTCAATTCGATTTTGGAACTTGCTGCTTCACCTTTTTGGTGATTTTGTACCGTCTGGTCGTTTGATTGTTTCTGATTTTCCGCATATTGGGATTTAGTATTTTGAGGAATCACGTGGATTTTTCTCTTTTGTATGTCTTGCGCTGGATATGCTTGTTGAGGTTTGTTGACTCTGCTTGTCTTTCTCTTTCTTCATCTTTTCTTCTTGATTCGAATAGTTTAGCGGGAACTGCAAGGTTTAGTGGCTATGGAGGGAACCAAGAGCGAGGCCGTTTTCGATTCTCTCAATGTAAATCCGCAGCTTTTTGTTAATGAGGTTCTCAATTCAGTTGATGACATTGTTGATGGCGGGTTCAAATTCTACGAGAGGTGGGGCTCCACACTTTTCAGTTTTTTGATAAAATTCAGTTTCAGGATGTCACGTCTCTTTCTCTGGTTCTTGCTTTTGATGGTGGATTCCGCAGTGAAGCAGCTCGCATTTTGGGCGTCAGTGATGAGAGTAAATTGGCTGAATTAAGCAAGGTACGTATTATAACCTGTAGGACATGCTGCTGATTAAGCAATAAAACCAATTTTTGTGGTTGTCAATGTTGCAACCTGGGTGCCAATGATGCGTGTTTCTGATCGCAATCTGAGTGGCATATAAATATGTAAAAAGAACGTTAATGCTAATATAAGGCTATTTGGAACGGAGGAAGTCATACTATTTGGTGAACCGCAAGGCGTTCTGAAATAGTCATTGTATTCAATTTTACCATTTTATACCGTACATGTGATTCTTCATAGGCTGAACTGTTGCCATTTGCTCATCATGCTCTTGGAGCAGCACAGTTTTCCTCACCAGCACAAATTTTGTAATCGTTGGGGATTGTCTAAAAGAACTGCTTGGGGTTATCCGTTCTTGCACTGTTGACACTTGCATAAAGTTAAATGTCATTGTAAGAAAATCACTCAGTGTATTTTTGTGTGCATCTACTGTCCAACATTTTATATCTCATAGCTACCGGATGATGGAGCTTCATGCAACAGATTTTTATGTTTGTTGATTTACATGCCGATGCACACTTTCTCTGTTGGTTTGGTATTCTGCAAGTCCAGATGCAATTTTGTCTGAACTATAACCGATCTTCTGCTTGCACGTGCTTTTATTGAATCACATTTCATACTAATGTATGACATTTTGATTCAAATTATGGTAATTTGTTATGTTAATGTGGTAAAGTTGTTTTCTTTTGATTAGCTTTGATGGCTCTTATCTTGCAGGGAGTTTCATCAGTTAAGCGTTTGATTCAATCCACATTGAACAGG
Organism: Nymphaea thermarum; assembly: GCA_011799765.1. Lineage (NCBI taxonomy): Eukaryota > Viridiplantae > Streptophyta > Magnoliopsida > Nymphaeales > Nymphaeaceae > Nymphaea > Nymphaea thermarum. Next base: position 515,879 of record JAANDH010000043.1, read on the forward strand.
CACTTGAGTATATGGGAGAAGTATTGTCTCACCCACTGTTTTTCAGTGCCAGAAGGATTCTCATTGCCCAAAAGGGTATGTGATATGTACCACAAACGGTTTTTTCCATTTATATTTGATGTTTTCCACCCTTAACAAGCCATTGCATCAATACAACCAATTTATAGTTTTAGGCTTTTAGTGAAAGTTTTCCATTTTGAATTGATATATTTCTCACCTAGTGATATAGATGTTTGCTCTACGAAACAAATTTTGGATGATTTTTTTTTTATTATCTGAGATCCTATCATAAGTCCTGGAAGTTTTTTCTATTTTAAATGTGTTATAAAGTTCTGTGGGCTAAAAAGGGTTAAAAAATAATCATTGGGTGGATGGCTTTAATGTCCGTAAAAGAATGATAGAGAGGGTAGATCTTACACAAAAATCGGTTCACATTAGATTGCAATCTTTTTTGCTTTGGTGGACTTGAAATGGGTAAGGGGAATAGCTAGAGTTCACCAGAGAAATAATTAAACGAAGTAGAATTAGCTACTATACTAGTGATGATCTTCCTTGATTTCACTAACTCAGTAATATCTTTCTTCCTTTTTATAAACTCAAGGGGGGTGAAATGACTAATTGAGAGAGTAACCACACACTTGTATATGGTTACTAGGAAATGCTCACCTTACCTGTTTATAAATGGGTATTTCTGTATGATGGTGCTGAGCTATCTTGAGTGTTTGCAGAAGAGGCATACCATATATTTTATAAAATTAGTAAAACCTCATAATTTTATAAAACTTTATTATTATTATTTATATACTTTTAAAATTTTGAATTGCCAAGACCTTTTGGCGAACAAAATTTTCATAAACTTCAAAGAAATATCTCGCTAATGAATATCAAAAAATAACGTTCATGACTGTGTATGGGACTATGGGCGTCATCTTTTCTGTAGTTGTACAACTGGGATAGCTTGAATTTAGCACCTTTCTATCCATCTACATGATGCGACCTTTTGCATTTCCTAAGACTTTCCCTCTTGTAGGATGTTTCTGATGATATAGACTTCCATCAAGGTGAACCATGCAGGAACAAAGATCTTGATGCTGAGTTAGATTCTTTGAGAGAGAAACTTGTTCTTGTAAGTTCTCTTGTTATACGTTTTTTTATTTTTGCTTTTCCCATATTTGTTACATTGCACTTCTATGCTACAGGCAGAAAGAGAAGCAGGTGAGATGCGTAAGGAGATTTCTGCTTTGGAAAAGCAGTCCAGCTTAAGTAGATCTTATATTGGAGCTGTAACTGAGGCAGCAGAGGAATTGGAGGAGAATGCTGTTGATAACATGTTCCAGGGTGGAATATCCAGTTCTTTATTAATGTCTACATGTTTTCTATCTATAACTATAGGACCTTTTTTTTTTCTGCCTTCACTGTACCTATTTGTGCTTTTGTTTTTTGGGAAATTCTGCTTTTGAAAAGTTGGAGATATTACTTGAATATTTCAAGCAAATGAAGCACAAAATCTTCACAATATTTAACGGTGAGAAGTAACTTTAGCAAGCAGGAGAGAAATGGCCATAGAGTATGACGCAACTACTGCTTAAACAAAGGTTACATCTTTATTGCGATGAAGATGTGTACTAGCCTCTTTGAAACAATATGTAAGGTCAAAGTTCCAGTTATAGCAATATAACTGAGTGAAAAGTATTTGAAGACTTGTTTTATACATCCATTAGCTGTTCATGCCTTGATGAGGAAAAATTGATAGCTGATTGGTATGTATGACTTGGAGATACTGCGTTATATTGAATCTCTTGATTGCAAGTAAGAACATGAACTACGAACATTTTTCAAATATTCTGGACTAACAACTAGTTGCTTGAATGTCTGTCTTGATGCTTGAACGTACGTATGGACGGTTGAAATAAAAGATACTCTTCTCTGTATTTCTGACGAGGAGCTTAAAATGCCAGTGTTTCTTGTCCCAAGAACTGATCCTCAGCCTGTAGGTGTCCTTCTGAACACCTGATGTTCCTGGATAGTAATATTGATCTCTTTAGCCTGTTATCCACTATCAGAGTGTATAAGAAATTATGGCAGCTTTCTGCTGCAGGAATCTAAGCGCTCATCTTTAGCTTTTCTTTTTTTGTTTTGGTTTCAGCCTTTCAGGACCGCAAATATGTAGCCATTTTGTGATTTCTTTAATTAATTTTGGACACTTCTCATGCAACAGAAGTTTTCGTAGTATATGTGGGAACATGCTTTTCCTCATTAACTGTAATTCTATTGCTTTCGGATTTGTTTTCACTGGGTACTCAAAAATACGGTGTGTTCTTTGCTTACATGTGTTCAATTTTCAGAATTGCTAAGTACTGCCGCTGAACTACGTACTAAGCTTGAGAAACTCAGGCCTACAAGGCATGAAGCAACTGAAGATGCTGGGGTGGATGCGATGGAAATCCAGTCAACACTTCCTAACGGTAATGTTTTTCAGCTACTCTCCTAGGCCTGTTGTTTAGCTTCATCAAATGTTCAATGTTGATTATGGACGGATTGCAGGTATCTGTGGCAAGTTGGAGGATCTGCTCGAATTTGCAAACGCTGTAAAAAGCATGTGAAAGTGACTGCTTAGAAATGCTACTGTAATTTGATATCGTTAAAAAATCTCGAGCTTACCCAGGAGACTCAATGTGAATGCTCCTCTTTCTCTCTCTCTTCTCTTCCCTCTGGCCTCTAATTCAAATGAAAACACTCCATGCAAGGTTATATGTATTGATTCATTCTCGTTTCCTCTCGGTTCTTTAAATTTGAGAATGTTTTCATAGTTTTATCTTTGTTTCTTACCAATCACTTTGCAGAACTAATAAAGAAATGCGTTTGGTTTTCCTCAGGGAACCAGAATTGTTCCCTGCATTCCTCAGCTAGTGCCCTTTCCTCGTCCGATGTTTCATCTTTTGAACCCTTCCTTCTCTACAGCCATGAAAATTACTTTCCCATCTTTGTAATCGTGTGAGAAAATGTTTGCCTTCTCTTGAACCTGAGAACTTAGTTCTCATAAGGTTAAGCGAAGCACGGTCGTTAATGAGATTAACTACATAATTTGAAAAAATCTGTCTAATCTTTTGAAGCTTTTGGTGATCATGTTGGTATGTTCAAGGTTTGGTTATGGTTCGCAATGTCGTGAAGCCTTGGGGATTGGAATCATTTTTGTAATTTGAGAAGCATCAGTTGGGATCCCGATTTGAGATCCACGGCAACCTCAGACCTGATACTTGGAATCTCCGATTAAATAAGGACTTCAGATCTTATGGTCGGAATCGAAAGGCAAATATTTATTCACCTCAGTGTAGTGAAGAACAGAATTGGCGCTATATTGGGTTGCTAAACCTATTGTTACTTATCATGCCCTATCGGTCTATTTTTCAACTTTTTAGATTTCAACATATTTCAAAATATTTTTAAGTTTTCTTCGAAAAATGAGAAATTTTGTGGCATAGTATCATGTATTTGCCAATACACAGAGCGATATTGATAACATAGGTTTACTTAACTACACTAGGTTCTGACTACATGGCTTCACCTAGCTAGGTTCGTCAAGCTAAGTAGGTTGAGCTTGGTACCCAGTTAGCCACTCGGCTCAGATGCCTGGGTTTACTCTCCAACAAGTTTCAGACTCATGAGAAACTGACTTGGTGATGTTCACAACTTGATTTGACGCTCTATCAAATGAGCAGGAGTACAGAAGGAAACATAAATCACCAGCCTTCATGGCTGACATGGATTTTGATGGGCTCTAGATGAATGTCGCATTGGAGCCGTTGGGACCTTTACCAGCTTTTGTCTGAACCCCGTGGATTCATGTGAAGACTTCAGATTGGCCAGATGCCTTTCGCAAGTGCAAGTTACTAAATTTGGACTATGTTACTTTTTGGCAGTTCACACGTGAAATCTGGGTGTAGGGAGAGGATACTCCATCAAATTGGCGAATTTGAAGCTGAAGACCCCAAAACATCCCGATCGACGCCGTCCAAGATTCATCAATCATCTTCTAATTCATGACATACAATAGTTTTTCTTATGAACCACAGTTTTTCTATCTGATCCACCAATGACAAATAGAACAAACCTCACAGGCACATAATCTGAGCACTCTTAAGATTCCGCAGCAAAAGTTAATCAATCACACAGAGGCTGGCTTTTAATCTGAAACAGCAGGCCTCCCCCAGAAAACCACATTGAGGGCATGAAAATTTATCAGGAGTCTTGAAATTCTTGATATTCTAAAAGTCTTTTCGATCTGAACCAAGCCAAAGAACAGACAAACCTGCATTTCAGATAAAGCAAGACCCAAGAAAGTTCAGATTAAAGGCATGACATCCCTCATGTTTGTGATACCACAAAATTTTTCGAATCAGAGGTTCTGAAATTTGAAACAACACGACGCAGGAAGAACAGGTCTCCGATAGAACAGAGTGGTCTGAATTTCAAATCAATCACATCTTTACAGAGACAGGAAAGTTCCAAGTCTACAAATCCTACCTAGAAACTTGCTGAACTGAGCAAGATATTATAGCCAATACTAGAGGGATGTAAAATATGTAATCCTCAACAAGCGCGAGGGCAGAAAAAGGGAGAAGAAAAAAAAAGCGAGTAGAGCCGAGGAGAAGATTGAAACGAGAAGAACAGGGGAGGCTTCACGATTTTCTCCTAGTAACCACCACGAAGCCCCGCTCCCCTGACTCTTCCACCACCAAGCGATTGCTGAGAGGGGGAGGAGAACCCCTTCAGCTCCTTCATGCTAGCGTAGCTCCTGCTCACCAACCCAACCTCCTTCTTCGCTCGGATCCCACAGGCGTTCCTCGACGGGAGTCCTATCCCAGGAGACTTGGGCGGCGTACGGAACGACGTGAGCGGCGATCCGGGCACCGGCTTCTTGTTCTCCTTCCGCAGCGAAGAGAAGTCGGGGACGGAGCGCATCAGCTCGTTCTCAACCCTCTGGAGCACGCGCCCGTGGCCGGCGTCGTGGTCGAACGAGACCTTCTTCTTCGCCGGCGGCGGCAGCGGCGAGTACGTGGCCCTGGCCAGCCTCTGCCTGATCCTGGCCTCCCTCTTCTCCGCATAGAGCGCGTAGCGCCTTCCCCTGACAAAGACCGGCGCTGCTTGAGCATCAGCGAGAGGCAGAGGAGGGACGTCGGAGTCGAAGTGGGAGGAGAAGAGACTTTGAAAATGAGAGAGCTCCTGGTTCAGGTAGTGATTGTGAGTCTCCATCTCCATTCTGGGTTCTGATCTTCTCTCTCCGTCTGTCTGGCTTAATAGCTTCTTCGTCTTCTTCCTCTGGCTTCAATTGTGGACTTCCGCTGTAACGGCTACCTGGAGCAGGGCTTTAGGAAGCCTTTTCCCTGTGGAAATGACGAAACTAGACGCAGCTATCTCGGGTTTGGGCGAACCTGTGCTTCCAGTGTTTGGTGGACTTTTGACTTTTCCATTTTCCGCATTTTTTGATAATTTCCAACGCCAACGGGCAGAAAGCTAATCCTGCAAAGAACTATGATTGCGTGCGGCCGTGCCTCATGTTCTTTCCGTCGGGTGAGCCACCAGACCGTTGGATCATGGTAACAAATAGCCATAACCGTTGATATTTTTATTATATATTTATATGCTTAATTTTATAATTAATTACACTTTTAATATATATATATATATATTCCACCTTTATGAAAGATGGGTCAGATCTGGTATAAAGGACCCGGTTTCCTCTGACCCAACTCTGCTCGAAATCAGATCCAATCTGAATCAAATTGGAATCCGAGATGCTTAAGTTGGTTCTAGCGTGGGTTTTCGGATGAATCTAGCAGTACTGAAATACACAGAGACACATGAAATATTAAATGAATGAAGGAGCAAATAAATATGGAAATATAAATTTCAAACCAATGTTTCGAATTTGAATTCGGGTATAAGAAAAAACTGGGCCCTGTCTGGCGCTCATCGAATCCCAAAATAACTTGCTATCCCTGCTGTTATAAACTATGAATCTGATCAGGCCCACAGGGCCCTTCCCGGAATTTAAATTGAAAATGATCAAAGTTTCAACTCTCTAGGTGCCGATTCTCGGTTGGCAACTCTTGGCAGGAACCAAAGATGAGTTTAGCTTACCTACCTAAAAGAAATTACAGATTAGTTCTCATTTTAAGTTAATGAATCTGATCTAACCATATGTTTTTTGCTGCTGTGACAAAATTTATACTGTGGTTCATGAAATCAAGGATTTTAAGTCGAATAAATCTTCATTTTTCTTTGTTATACTACAAATCAGAGAGGGTCAAGGATCAAATTAAATCATAGAAAAGAAAATGAAGTGCATTTTTAATGGTAGTTTCTAATAATATTGATCAATTCAAATGATTGTTATTGTCGTTGGCTATCACGGCGACGGCGAACCCCAAAAATACTCAAAATTCTGCACAGGTTTGTCGTCAACCGATCGGCCAAACCCATCTGCGAATGTCGCTGCCTTCTCTAAGCCAAAAGGAGGAACTCAATCCCTTGTTTGGCTCATTTTCCATGAAAGCTTGTCATTTTCTCAGTATCAAGATTCCTCGTTTGACGCTTGAAAAGCAGCCTTGTCCAATATTCTTGCGCCGACCAAACCGAGGCTTTGGGAAGATAGGGCACTTCTTTATTTCAAAATATTTTAATTACTTTTTTATTTTATTTTTTTCAAGTGAAAATAAGAAACATTAGGTTGCTAAGGCCCATTGTGATATTGGGCAGTGAAAGCTTATGGAAAGATCCAGTTCTGGTTAATCAAAGGTAGTATTCGGTGAAGTTTAATTTCATTAATTTTTCTAATTTTTTTTAGGTGATACATAAAACGTCACTGTTCCAATTCATATTATATTTGTTCAAATATTTCATGCATTTACTTTAATTTTGTGTAGATTCATGAAACTATTATGCATGGATTGATTACTAAACTGGTTTTGTGGTTCTACATATATGTATCCTGACTTCTAATCTATCTCTCCTTTCATCTCTCTTCTCTAGTGGAGAAAAAGAAAGATAGACGTAACAGTAGGAACTGAGAATAGTATGAGGATTGGAAGTTGCCCATGATCTAATGCGTATATATATAGAAGTTGGTAGTTCATTGACGAACACATTTACTTAGATCACGATGGATTACACGAAGAGATGAAAGCTCCTCGAAAAGTATTTCTACTTCCAAACAAAAAACTGAAGTAGTAGTAGGAATGGGTGCTCTGTAACTGTAAGATACATGTAAAGGAAAAACGTGAAGCTTAGAAACATTTAAATGTGTAGCAGGAAGCAGCAGGAGGAGCAGAAGCAGAATAATTTGGTAGCTGTTAGGAGGCTTTGGATCTCTTCCAATGCTTTATTATTAAGAAACCTCAAGTGAGATTTCCAAGATATTCTGAACTGCGCGTGAATTTTCTAAAGATGGAGTTGTGAAAATGTCCAATGCTCCTACTTGAGTTCATAAGATTCGCTTGGAATTGCATAATATTCTCTTTGGATATTCCCAAATTTTCAAACTGAGTTCGAACGAGCATCTTTTTTGAAGATGCTTTCTTGAAAAAAAAAAATTGCACTACCACATTAAAAACCGATCAAGGAGGGGATAAGATCCATCCACGGCCGCTAGCGGCGACCCTCAACTCTAACTCAACACTCCTCAATAGCATCAAGATATGAGTTTACACACTACTTAACCCGACCTTTTGCACTATCCATCATTTGGTGTGCGAGAGAGAGATTGAGGCGAATTTATATACGTGCAGGCTTACATATGTTACTTCAAATTTGGATCAAAATCTCATTTAATATGAAACTCAATCCTAAAATTTAGATTTGATTGGCAATCGGATCTGAGTTTCATTGAGGATTTTCTTTCACAATTACGTAATAGGCATATGATTATAGTAAAGGATGGAGCCAGAAATTTTTCATGAAGAGGACTGAATAAATTAAAGTCTCTAAATTTTGACAAGAACCGAAATATAATTTTTCAAAATTTTTATATAGGACAACTGAAATTTTTAAAATTTACATGTAAATTTAAAAAAAAAAGAATTTGAGGAGGGGAGGAGGCACCTCCTCCGACAACAACAAGGTGAATTTCCAGATCCAATATCATGGTGTTTTTGTTGAGGGGAGCCATGACGGCGGTTCTTGTTTCAAGAGGCATGACATGAATGTGTCCAACTTTTAATTGTAAGAATTAGGAATAACATCTGCAATCACATTATGCTTTTTTTGGTGTGGATAAAGTGTTTCTTATTTGATGAAATCATATGTTTTTGTATGTAAATTTTAATGAAATATCCATATTTTTTGATGGATCCAGAAAGTTTATAGTACTCAAGGTTTTACCATTAATAGAAAAACCTAGGTTATTTTTTTTTTTAAATTGTGTTACGAGATTTTTGGAATCGCTTTGTTTTTCCCCTTTATAATAATTTACATTTTCTTTTGTAACAGTAGTTTGCGAAGTCAAGTTGTTATTTTTTCTCTTTTCGCTCTTGCCGGAAAAACTTTTGAAGGATAAAATGTCAAAATTTTCACCTGTTCATTACTTAAAGAAGCTTATGGACCTTCTGATTAATTGAGCAAACTTTGTCCTGCCCCTCAAAATATTTGGATTAATATCTTACATTTTTATTTATACCATCTTAAGCTGAGAACAACAGTGTATTGTCTTTTTTTCCTTTTCATTCTGCGTGTTGCGGACCGACTGTGTCTGGCCCGGCCAAGCCAGTAGAAGGATATGCTACTTGGCCAATTCGGGCTAAATAAGTCTTGAAAAAGTCGACTCGTGACACTGCGTGCGTGTGCCATCGATATTTTTAGTCAGTCACATGTGGTCTTCAAATTAAACCATTAGAATTGGCATACAAAAAAAGAGTTACAGATAATCTTCACAAATTGCCATAAATTAATTTTAAAAGACTACAAATCATATATTATGTGATCCATGGGAAACTGTATCATATACTTATAAGTTTGAAACCTTCAATTCATCAAAGTTAAAAAATTTACTAGTCCAAATTCTGCCATTAGTTTATATAATCTGTTAACAGTCTGCCTAACCTCAACTTGCCAAATACGCGAAAGAAAAATAAAAGGATAGGATATTTATACCGACAAACTATCTTCATATGACACTTGTTCAAGTAACCGCGCACGGACATGCAAAGTTCATGCACGTGGCAAGTTAGAAAAAGCTTGGAGAGTTTGAGACGACTGCTACTTTCCTATAGTGACAAGGTTACCACACAGGGGATGCCTTGCTGCCATGGTCTTGTCCTTCCACTTGTCGGTGTTTGCGGTTTCGAGGACTTTTGATCCGATGGGAGTGTGACAAAGAAAGATCAATGAATGTGTCAGCCTCTTAAAGGGACTTTATTTCTTGCATGTTGTTTGATGGAAAATGTTTGCCTGTGAGAAAGGAAGAGGCTGGGACAATTCAGGACCAGCTTTCGTAGCGTGGCCTGGAAATGAGAGAGTCTAGCGTGGCTTCTTATAATGTTTCTTAGAAAAGCAACACGAAATGAAATGATCATCTCGTATTTGTCTGGCTTTGACTGGCAAGTTCAGGTGAGCCTCTTGTGTGATTATGCTCAGATCGCACTTTAAGATGGTGACGACTTCGCATTAAAGTACGTTTAGATTTAGAACCACAAAAACGACTATATATATAATATAGATAAAAAGAGATAGAGAAATTGGGAGGTGCTAGACACTTAAATGTTAAAAAACAATCTCAATCCATATATATATATATATATATATATATATATATATATACATATATATATATATATGTATATATATATATATATATATATATATATATATATATACACATATATATATATATATATATATATATATATATCTTAACCTTTGATTTTTTTTTTGAGATGGGTGGTTGAGATAAAAACAAGTAGAAAAATGTATGAACTAATACTAAATGATCAAAATGACCATCAACTTTTTTGTTTTTCTCTCAACTGCATATCTGAAAAGGGTATTCTTTATCCATCTACTACCACTTCTTCTTCTTTTTATATATATATATATATATGTTCAAATATGCCAGATGCGTAAAAATTAAAAAACCATCGCCGAGAAATAGCTGCCCCATGAACATTAACGACATTATGCAAAAGTATACATGTTGTTTTAAGCAACTTATCATGATTCGTTCAATGATGCTTTCTTAATTTGTATCCATCTAGCAGCATTAAGCAATATAATGTTGATTTGAATATATATATATATATATATATATATATATATATATATATATATATATATATATATATATATATATATATATATATATATATATATATCTCACACACACACACACTCTCTCTCTTTCTCATCATATTTGCACAATTAATTTTTGCATCTTCTAATGAAACAAAATCATCATATTTGGTAGTACTGCTCATAGCTTAAAAAAAAAACTCTTACTTCAAATATCAGAAAAATCAATGATCTATTCGAGCTAATAGTGAATTACCTCATGAAATCTTGAAATCAAATTCGATATGCTCAGCTTTATATAATATAACTTGTTTCCACCAAATTAGTACGAAAAATCAATCTGTTTGAGTCATCCACTTAATGAACCAGAAATGCAGTCTAAGGGTTCATACTCAAAAAAGATTTTTTTTTTTGTACAGTCAAAATCAGAAATGAGAAAAAGTAAAAAAATAATGAAGAACATTTCTTTTTTAATAAATTACCAAAATGTTCTTCCTTCCTTTTACTGCGCTGTCGATGTCTAAGTTCTTGGTAGAAAATGATGAACATTACAGGCCCGCGATGTAACGTGCCAAGATCTGTCAACACAATTCCACTCAATTCAGAAGATTGGCCTCAAATTTCATGAGCCCACACGCAGCGTTCATACACAACACAAGACTGCTGCTCACACGACTGGGTCCGCTTTGTCTGGTTGGAATCTCAGGAAGCGAGCCAAGTTTCTACAGTCTTCTCATCTCCACTCTATCAGTTAATGGTAGGGCCACCTGCAACCTACTCTCTAGCTAAATGTGTCTAGACCTCATTGGCTTCGCGGAATCCCTTATCTGAAGCCTACCAACCTCGCTGTTGACTCATCGAGCTCGTGACGCAATGCTGACAAAAGATGATTCATGGCATCGTTAAGGGGTTTGGCATAGCTGGTTGGGCTAGCGGATGATAAGTCATCGGCTAGTTTTTGGTTTGGTTCTAGTGTGCATCAACTTCTTTCATAAATTAAAGCATGCATAGGCCTCGGGGTAGGGATACTAGCCTTGGAGTTTTATGCCGTCAGACAATGGTCGGCAATTTCCTCCAGTCATAAACAGAAAAGAAGAGAGAGAATTATCAAGGAAAAATGAGAGAGAAAGATGGAGATTATATGGTTATGAACTAAAATTAACTGTGCAAAAAAAAATGAAGAAAGAAGAAGAAGAAAAAGAGAACATAACTCAGTTTCTTAAAAACAAGATAAAAGAAAAGTAGCTGCCCACAATCTTGAGAAGCATTATTGCGTGCCCCCAGAAGGGGAAAAGATTACTGTAAAATGAAAAACTGACAGTAAAAGAATGCAGTAATAAATGCTATATACAAACTAAGAAGGTATCTTTACTTCAATAGGAATTAAGTCCCATATATAGAATTCGTGCTACTAATATAAATACTGCATTATCTGGTCATCTTTATAGAAGAGGCATATATAACATGAATTATTGATTCATAAATGTGGATTGTCACTACTTCCAACTGCTAAATTAGAATGCCATCCCAAATGTCAATGCAAAGAGTAAAAGAAGAAGGAAAGGTTTTGTACAGAAAGAGATTACATGAGAATGGGGCAGATAGCAAAGATAACAAATTAATGAAAAGGAAACTTCCTTTCAAGATACTTAATCCAAGAAAAATCTTGCATTTATACGGTGAGAAGCCCCTCGAGATCATGCTTTACATGGCAATCGCAATCCTTTAACGGAGCTGCTGAATTTTGTTTACATTACGTGTAAATAATGACTCTGACTATTTATAGACACCCATTTATCTAACCAGCCCTTTGAGATGATTGAGAGAAAAACTAGAAGAAAAAATTATGAACTAATAGCAGACGAAAAGCAAGAAGAAAAAAGTGTGAAGTAATAGTAGATAACAAAAATATTCGTAACTTGTTTCTCCTTGTTTCTATTTCAACCATCCATCATGATGAATCAAACGGCTCTCGTTAAATAGCTGAATAACTCTTAAAAGCCAAAGTTACCATTCAATTTTCCTCTCTCTCTCTCTCTCTCGTTCTCTCTCTCTCTCTCTCTCTCTCTCTCTCTCTCTCTCTCTATATATATATATATATATATATATATATATATATATATATATATATATATATATATATATATATATATATATATATATATATATATATGAAGAATATGAACCACAATCTACATAATTTATTGAATTTCCCGAATTTAAGGGATGAGGAGAGACATAAATATTCAAATTTGTAATTGACATGCATTAGGTGCTCTTCATCTTAAGAATGAAGCAAAAAAGGACAGAGAGACTTTGGATGCTATGAAATTAGAGTAGACACCTTTTTCTCATCCCTTACTTTAAAATCTTGACCGTTAAATTGAAAGCAATATATGATAGAAATCAAAAATAAAATTGGCTCACCCACTTGCGAATAGTGAGGTGAAATAATTTGCTTGCAATCCCTTTCAGGCTATTTTGAATGATATAGTTATTATTGGGGCCACTTGTTCATATATGTCTACAAAAAGTATATATTTTCATATTAAAATTTTTATGATAGTTTTTCTTATAGGCGCTCCTTAAAAATATGAAATTATATAATTAGTGTTCTTCAATCAAAATTTTCTAGCTGCAGCCTTACTTTTTATGAGCTTAAAGGACTCAAAATGTGAATTGGTTATAGAAGTTATAGAAGGATAGAGAGAGAAGAGAGATGGTGGTTTATGGCTATAATTATCTCATTACAAGGTTCTATCAGGAATGCATGATTATTTCAATAAAATCAGTTGATCATCAAATTGTAAATAAATAAACAAAGTCTTATTGGAACAATCCGAACCCGTAGCAGTTTTGATTTCAACCTCAGAAAGGCTAGAAACCAGACAATCATTTATGGTAATGAACCCTCTTATAAACCCTTTAAAATTTTCCACAATCTTCAATACAAAACTAAACATTTGGGGCATTACACTTATCCTAAAGGGGTCGACCCAATAGATAAAACAAAAACTAAAAGAAAACAAAGCAAGTTGAAACATAATACTCATTTTTGATATTATAGAATGAGCAAATGATATCTGATATTATAAAGAAAAAGACGAGGGCTTCAGTTTTTTTTTAATTAAACGCTACGATGGAATATTTCTTTTAAAGAAAATATTGATGAAGAAATATAGAAAACAAAAACAAAGTCAAGCCACTCATAGAATTATATACGGCCAAGTCCACTAATAAAAACAGCGTAAAGCATTGACGTTTCCAATGGCCCCCAGGACTCTTGCTTTTCGTGTACAAGATCTTGCTGCATCTCAATATTCCCCAAAAGGCGGTTCCTAGGACCTATTCTCCCTCTTCTTCATTTTTTTCCTGACCGGTGCACATGAAAAAATGGGGCATGAGAGTCGGGGAACTCCCCTGAGAAAGGAAGAGTTCTCCACGTTTACGAAATTGGCGAAGATGGTAAACCTCCAGGCACACAGTGGGGATGGGCAGCCATTATAAATTCTCCTCGAGTTCTCCTTGGCAAGAACAAACTCTCAAGTCTCAACGAGAGAGAGGGCCCCTGAGAGGAGCCTGGTCATATAGAGTCCGCGTGTAGAGTCCCCGCTCTTGGCGGCGCCCAGGAATAAAGAAAGTGCTTGGCTTTTTAGGCAAAGGAAGAATCAGGAGAGAGAAAAAGAAAGAGAAAAACGAAGCAGGGAGGAGGAAGAGGCCAAAAGTGGAGAGAGAAGGGAAGGGAAGAAAGAGGAGTTGGGTTCGTTTTGTTGGCTTGTGGTTGCCCGTGGCCCTCCTTTTTTCTTTTCCCTTTGGTCGGTTTGGGTAGTTGGAGTTTATCCGATTTGGGGGCTTTGAAGTTGTTGCTGTGGGTGTTGGTGGCTCGCTTCGACGACGGGGAGAGTCGCTTTAGGTGGTAGGGAAGAGCCCAGATGGAAGGAGAGAGCGGCCATGACCGCGTCGAGGAGCAGGCTCAGGGACAGGTCCAAGGCCTCCAGGCCGGCCGGAGCGCGTCCTCCTCCTTCTCTGAGCTCTTTGGTGACAAGGACTCTCGTACTAATGGTGTCTTCGAGTCCGTCTTTTCTGCTTCCTCGTTGCCGCCGCCATCGTCTTCATCTTCATCGTTATCGTCATCCCAGTGGTCTTCTTCTCCCAAGGTGGTTATGGGGGCCCTTTCTTTGTCGCTCATTTTCTTTTCTCATGGATTCTTCTTTGTTTGATTCTTTTCCTTTTTTTTTTTCAGGGAGAATCTTGTGGATTCCCTTTCTTTTCGGACATACTTTTGATTCGTTGCCGGCTTTCTTTTAGATGCCGATATTGTTTCTCCGGGATGTTTTTTTATCTTTGCACTCTTTTGTTGGTTTCTCTGATTTTTTGTTGATTGATTGAATTTGTTAATAACAGGAAGATGAGAATCT
>JAANDH010000043.1:530677-656843 GCA_011799765.1 Nymphaea thermarum
TTTTTTTTTTTTTTTTTTTTTTTTTTTTTTTTTTTTTTTTTTTTTTTTTTTTTTTTTTTGTTTATTATTATATGTCGGTGATTCTTTTCCACTGAATTCTCTTGGTTTTTCGCTATAGATTTCTTTGATTGTTGCTTCTGAATATAACGGGATTTTGTAAACACGGCGGATGGCTGTGAAGTTTCTTTCCGAGCGGTTTTCCCATTATCATTTGTCGCGTACGAGACAAGGAGAAAAGATATATATGTCTTGTGCAGATTCGATACGAATTCTGATGCCTTGCTCACAAAATCTAATGGTGTTTTTTTATGTGCATAGCATGTGTGTGTGTTTTTGCTTTTTCACGGATTTTACAATTCAGACGAGTTTTTCCTTTTTGTATTCTCGTGTTTCCTTTATTTTGATCCATTTCTCCTTGATTTTCATTTCTTTTCTTTTGTTTTTTTACCCTCTTCTCTGCTCTTCGTGTTTGGTTACAGTCGTTCTCTCCTGTTTGGGATTGGTTTGATCTTGACATTCTCTATTTGTCAGGGGAATGTGAGCTCTGTTCCGGAGGAATCTTGGGGGAAAGATGGTGATCACCAGTCAGACGAGAACACCAAAAATGTCTCTGGTGCGTGAAACGCCCTGTTTTATGCTATTTGCTGTTCATGGTGGCTCGTTAATCTTCTCACTTTGTTCTATGCTTCTTTTCTGTTCACGGTGGCTTGTTAATCTTCTCGATGATATGCGTTAAGTCTAAGGGTCTGCATAGTTCTTTTAAACATTTTAGTTTACGATTCAAATTTCTTCCTGTTCCTGCTGCCAAGAGTTCAACAGTCCACAAATGGTTTTTGTGAATTACTTCACAGTGACTGAAATTGTGTACATATATTGCTTTGCTAATTGCTCTCTCTTTCTCCCATTCTCATATTTTTTCCTTTGTGTTCCCAGATATCAGTATCCAAAAGGATAACGGGGAGGGGTTGAACACAGAGCAGGTGGAGGGAGTTGAATCCTTTTATCTTAGCTCATCTTTGTACTATGGTGGTCGGGACATTTATACCCCTTCACCAACTTCACGATCCCCAGGAATCTCCAAGTTTCCCAATGATGGTAATGAAGACGACCCGATCTCGAATAAC
The DNA here is from genome assembly GCA_011799765.1 of Nymphaea thermarum. Taxonomy (NCBI): domain Eukaryota; kingdom Viridiplantae; phylum Streptophyta; class Magnoliopsida; order Nymphaeales; family Nymphaeaceae; genus Nymphaea; species Nymphaea thermarum. Next base: position 531,802 of record JAANDH010000043.1, read on the forward strand.
TCAAACAGTGCTTCAAGGGGAAATTGGTGGCAAGGTATTACAGTGATACCTCGAATATGCACATGGATTTTCCTTATATGGTGTTTGCAGATTAGGTGGGCTTTCTCAAGACTTATCAATCACTCCTTGTACTTTCAGGCTCTTTGTATTATTGAATCGTCTGCCCTGGAAGAGTCGTTGGGGACCCATGCGCCGCAATGGTAATCTTTTCTGCAATCAATTCATAACACTACAGAAATATGCAATTTTCCATACACTGTTTCTTGGTTCTTTGAATATGAATGTCTCTACTTGGAGCTCAAGTTGAGATTTGCTTCTGAATCTCTGATGGCAGCTTTTGTTTAACTGCAGGAGCATGTGCTTACTTAGTTGAAGAGTGTGCATAAGTAATTAACGGTATAGGCCTTTTGGCATATGATATATATATATATATCTATATATGTACACATATATACATAAGCCCTGGCGTTTAGTTTTGGACACAAAGGCGCAGTCTTGCAGTTTGTGTGACAAGTGCTGCGAAGCATGAAGTACAGGAGAGACATGCCATCAAGCGCTGGCTTTAGGCTTAACTTCTACTTGACTCGAGGTTGTATACCTTTGGTTTATCTGTCGTGTAAATTTCCTCTTTACTTGCGAGGAAAAGTTTATAACTATGAATAAACTTCTTAGCATACATATCCTTGATTTCAGCTATACCTTGATTTTTTCCTCTCTTTTAGTGTTCTAGATAATGAGGATCTTATTGATGCAAGTGTCCTCCCACTATTAGGTCATTGGCAGTTGACAGTGGTTTCATTAATCCAAGTTTGTGATGGGTGATTCTTAAGAGCACCTGCGAGTTCAACCTTTGCCCTTTGTTTGCGAACAGAAAAGGTGTCAACTCTGTATTTTGACATAAGCAACAACTGTCTTTACCAATTCAAGTTTACCATGGGAAGTGTATTTGGATTGTCTGTTTTCCTATCAACAAAACGGAGATGGTCTCAAGTTTCTTCAGCTCTTCCGTGGGAGAAACACACTTGGTTTTTCTCTCGGGCAAATTGGCATTACCAGTGTTTCAATATAAAGGTTTTCGGATTTTTGGGTTCTTTTTGGCTGTTTGATTCCGGTGGAAAACTGATGTCTCATGTGTTGAACTGAACCCTTACTATTGTTTTCCTGAAGTCCTGTAGATGTCATCTTGTATTGTGTAAGACAATTTCACAGGATAAAAATGTCTTAGATGACCTTCAAGTCCGCAGACATGAAGATCCGAATTGACTTTGAGAATGTTGAGGAAAATGGGATCACATATTCTGTAATTCTAGTAAAGTTATAAACATAAGACTGTGCTTTGGCGTTGCATTAATATTGTTTTAGTTAGTTAACTATTAAGATGATAAGAATAAAAGGTGCATGGGCTCGTCGTCCTATTTGCAGGTTGATGCGGCCAAAATAGTGCCACTTTCTGCCATAGGCTTAGGTGGCATTAAAATGCTAATGTTGCAAGTTTGTACAACTTTTGAAGCTAGAACCTATTGCACGTTACCACTTACCAGTACGTTCCTTCTTTTTTTGGTCAGAATTGCGCCTTAGCTGGCGCACCCATTTAATAGTTTTTATCAAATCTAAAACATTAAACGTTTTTCCCAAAGTTATGTGCATAAGTTCGTCTGCAACCAGGCGGCAGGCCAGTACTTATAAGGGTTCTTTGAGTTGTGATTGCTATCACATTCTTTAAACTACAAATAGTGGTAAGTGCGACGTTGAAGTTGATGAATGTACTCTAAAATCTGTTAGAACAGAATCAAAATAAGCCAGAACCTTAGAGTTATAAGGGTATATGATCTTCCGAAAGCAGTTTTTCCTAAATAAACATAAAAAAAAGGTTTACACGCTTCCTTAACCTTCTAAATATTAGTAATGAAATCAGCTTTGAGAATACCTCCAACAGACCAATTAGGAGCCACGGAAGCAGGCTGTATCTTCACTCCACTAGATCGAAAAAGTTCACACGCTTCCAGTTACCTTAGACTTCTAAATAATAGTAATGAAGTCAGCTTTGAGCATACCTCCAACCGACCCATGGAAGCATGCTGTATCATCTCCACTCGATCTAATACTTTAACTGATTTTAAGTTTGATAGGAATCATATGCTCGGTATCATGCTTTTCGCATGAACGTTTGCAAATCGTGATTTCAGGATCCAATTGCTGCTTTTGTGCCTAGCTACGTACTTGTGTTCATGAACTTTAAAAGTCTATGCGGGCTGTTAAGAGCTTGGAATAAAATATATCAAGATTTGGTGAGTTGTGCAATTACCTTATTGCCTAGCTCAAATGATCCCCAGACACATGATAAATATCAAATATATTATATGGTTACATCTCTATCAGATATGATTAAGAAACTCCAACAAACGCCGATTGCTTCTAATGATTGCCATATTTCTACATCTAATTCCTACTTATGGTTGCATGAACAAACTAATTAAACATGGACCATGGATTTTTCTTTTTTAATGAAAGAAGGCAAACTTCTTCAACAGTTACGGGAGACAAGGGGAATGAAGGGGCCTTTCTGATTTCTTATGGGTGTCTCGAATTCGATATAATATGAAGCAAATAACGACGCATGTTAATATAGCAAATTTCATTCATTTATTTGCCTACTTCAGCTTCAGATTCACTTCCCACGCCTGTCTTGCACACAACCACTGCGTCACTTCAATGGTTATTCCACAGCTTCCAAGTAAGCTTCCATTTTGTACAGAAGCAAACCAAACAGGAAACCGTGAAAGCCCAATACGTTGTTCATCTTGTGAATCAAGCATATCATACAAATAGTCTTTTCCAAAGATGTATTAATTTAGGTTTTGCATGGGCACGGCGGGCACCAGGATTTTGTTCCCATTTCATCAGACAACAGACAAGAGCTCTTAGAAATGAGAGTTCCAAACAATCACTATACAACCCCCAGCTTTACCTGAATTCATTCCAACTTCAATTTGTCTGGGAAGCAAACACTATTTAAGGAACCGTTTGGCAATGAAAATACCTTGAAGCTATTTAAAGGGCTATTGGGCAATGAGAGCAATTTGTAACTGTTTCATAAATATGCTCTAAAAAATGGAATAGATTCATAAAACACATTTTAAAGTATTTCATGAATCTATCTTAATCTTTGATGCAGATTTACAGAACAATTACAAACTATTATTCTCTTTGCCAAACAGACCTTTTGATAGCAGTAGGAAGGGACAGTTTGGTAATAGTACCAATTTGCTATTGTCCTGTGAATCTATCTCAAAGAATGGAGCAGATTCATGAAATGCTGCCACATAGTGTTTTATGAAGCATTAACAACTTCTTATTGTTGCCAAACACCCTTAAAGGACATGAGTTTGTCAGTAAGAGGCTGATAACTTTGTGAAAGAAAATTGAAATCGACTAGTCCTTGAGTTGAGTCGCCTAACTATCTCAGCCATAAACTTGTTTGTGCATTTCAGCCTGAGCAAAGAGCTGATCTTAATTCATTTGAGTGATCATGGTCCTAGCCTCATGGTTCTGTCATTTAAGAGATTGATGTGTATATAGCCTATCTATTGCTGGATGGTGGATCTTGAGATTCTTGATATTGTCAAATGGTCAAAATATAATATGAAAGTGCTTTTTGTAATATTTTGAATGGAACTTGGCGTTCCAACTTATTGACATTGTGTTGTTGTTTTTTTTTTATGAAAATAAGTAGGGGACGGGATTGCATTAAGCTGGTTTTGGAGTTAATTAACATCCTCCTCATCAGCACCATTTTTTAATCAAAACTTCATGCAACTTAACAACCACGAGGATGGAAGCAAAGTGGCAGTAACATAGCCCTTGTGAAACACGCTCCAGATGTCAAGCTTCAATAGACAATCAAAATCTACTTCTCATTTAAAGGAACAATTCTCGAACATGAAAGCATTTTTCATACCAAAGGAGGCAGAATCTACACGCTTCCAAATATGGCTATATAATATTTGTTTGTCAAATGATAGAGGCTGGTCAGCTAGTCTAATAAACTAATGCGCTTAGCTTATACATGCCCCTCTTCAATTTGTTCAACCAGTTCCTGAGATCTATTTCATGCCAAGCCAAGCTCAGGCAAGGGAGACCGCAGCCAACATGTTCTCATGGTCATTTTTATCCAAGGACCAGGCATGGAGGTGGGATGCGAGGCTGGCTCTTGGCCTGGGTGCGGTCTTCAGTCCCCACCCCGCAGGCGTCGCTTGCGGTTGATCGGTTGGGGGCAGGGTGAGGTTGCTTCTTCTGCTTCTGCCTTCACCTCTCTTGTTGGTACCAGTGTAGGGGAAGGGAAGTGCTGCCAACTTTGTTGCCGCTTTGTTCTGCGCACCCCAAAAACAGAAAAGACCCTCAACTTTCCCACCTTTTCGTTTGTCGTCATCGAGAGTGGTAGAGGCGCTCTTCCTCCTCAAGGCCGCACGTTACCTATTCCCTTCGGCTTCCCATTCTTTTCGGTTTCTCTCCTGCTGCTTCTTCCATAGTCTGAACTCTCAACGGACAAAGCTTATCAGGTGGTGACGAATCGAAGGTGGAAAGCATACACGAAAAGCGGGCTACAGAGAGAGAGAGAGAGAGAGAGAGAGAGAGAGAGAGAGAGAGAGAGTAATGGGGGAGGTGATGAAGGAGTATGTTGCTGGTTTTATTGCAGGAGTCGCTACCGTCGTCGTTGGCCACCCCTTCGATACCATCAAGGTCTTTTCTCGCCCAGCTGCCCTTCATTCTGCTGTTGCCTATCCTGCTTCTACGTGATATTTTTCCGTTTTGTGTCTCTTCCTCTATCTCTTCCCTTCAGTTGCTGTTAAGTTGGATCTGCTTATTATGCTGAAAGTTTCGGGTAAATTCAATGCAAGTGATTGAGAAAGGGGGCAGCATTTTATGTTATGTTGGTACTTGGTAGGGGTTGTTGGTCATTGTCTGGTTGATTTATGAGTTTCGGCAAGGCACAATCTTCCAGGAACACTTCAATGTCGATGTCAAAATGCCGAGATGACCAAGATGGGGAGTGGAAGTTTCTCGCTTTGTCTTTGATCTGTAGCGGGGAAGCTGGGTGAGAACCCTGGTTTTAAACCGTCTGATCTCCTGGAGTCCTCTACCTGCACAGTCTTAAAACCTTGGTGCTCTGAGTTGTTGAGCTTTTCGCATGTCACTTCCAGTGTCGCAGCCAGAAATTTTTGGCTGAAGAACACTAATACAAAAAATTTTACCTCTCAAATACATAGTAAATTAATTGGTGGGCACCATACATTAAATAAGTGAACGACTGAGGGGCACCGATATATAAGCAAGTGATCGGAACCAACCAATACATAAATAAATAGATTTTGTGGGAATATGTGGGCAGCTGCCTATCCAAATCCACATGCGGCTCCGCCCCTGGTCACTTCGGCTTATTTGCGTGAATAACCAATACCTGTCTCCACTGGATAATTTTGTCTCCAAACCATGGCAGCGAAAGGAAAATGAATGTGGGAATTTGTTGCAAGTGGAAGTCAACTACAGGAAAACAAGTGTAGATGGTTGTAGTAAATTGAAGGACGTATCTATGAACACGTCATCTGGACCTAGAATAAAGTACAAGAGACGAAAGATTGCTTTTGAAAAAAAAAAAAAACTTCACGGAAACTAATGTTTGACAAGGTGCTCCCTGTCTTGATATTACGACGCCATGCTAAAATAGAATTGTTTACTCATGCATTTCTATACTGTCGATATGGCCCAATCGGTTTGTAATAGTTATTTATTCATTTGAATCATTTTATTTCGTTGTCTTCATGGCTACCATAAAAATTGACTAAGATGTTTCAGATACTTTCGGTTACTCTTGTCTGCCTCTTTTGTGGTCCTTTCAGTTTTGTAGCTGCTTGTAATATTTTCTGGTTAAGTTCTCAAAACGCAGGGTCTTCAAAAATGAGGATTTGACTTAGTTTACCATCAAATATGGCAAGGGTTTTCAATGAACGAACTTGATGTGCATTTGGCTAACATCTATTATCTGTGGGAGGTTGCCCAACGAGGTCCCTTCATCCCATGTTTCATATTTATTTTCACCACCTTGTCCCCCTTATCGCAGGTGAAGTTGCAGGCACATAATACGGGAAATGAGAGGATGTACAGAAATGCGCTTCATTGCTCCACCCACATCCTAAGGACAGAAGGGGTATGCTTTTCTGTACTTTCTATGTTGGAAAGAAGCGGCATCTTATTGTGCTGATTATAAAATGTTCTTCAGTTATTTTGTTAGTGTTAAATACTGTTAGAATTTGGTACAGACTGCTTCTTGCATCTTCAATACATGAGGATGCTGTTTGAATATCTATGAACTTGATTGTTGCATGTCTTGCCATTCTCGCTTCATCTTTTCTCTTATTTGTTTACCAATGATATGCACATGAATTGTATGATTTCTTGCCTATCCTATAATCATGCACATCTTCCGTGCATGCTTACTGTTTAACAATTTCTGTGAAGCTTGGTGATGTTATTTAGTGTTGCTTTTGCAAAATTTACATAACATTCACCCTCTCATGTTTCAGCTTCCCTGTTGGATTAAGGCTTTCTTTACATACAACCTTTACAAATGCACATCGGACTTACGATATTAGCAACTTGCTTCGCATTTTGACATTCAACATTCAAGCTCACTCAATACTGATATGTTCTTGACAAGTTGTTTAGTTGACTATGCAGTAACATATGTATCAAGAAAGGTTTTGGCAGCTCGTAGATAGTTTATTTATTTCTCCCTTGCTGACAACTTCGTATGGAAATCTTAATCAACCAGCTTGTATTTCTGAGCTTTTTAATCAACTGGATCCCATAATTTGGATCCATCATCATTGGTAGAGTTAATAGACACATAGCGTTGTACTTTCCTGCACAGTATAGGTTTGCTTTTGATCTCAAATTTGCAGAATATGCTTCTCACTGTACTGCTTATCTTTTGGTAATTGATATCTCACCACAGATCTGTAACTATTTGTTCTCATGAGCACATTGAGCATGTAAATATAATGGTTATTGTGCGTTACACCTTCTTGGTAAACTTCCTCTTATGTTCATTTAGGTTGTCAAAGTCCTGGATGTCACCTTAGGTGATTGTTTCTACTTAATATTCTCTTCACAGCATCACTTTCCTAATAAAGTGGATGAAGGAATGATGTCTTAACATGCATATGCAGTTGGAATTTTTTTTCCCTTTATTGCACTACACAATGGTATGACTTTTAGGCTTCGGTACCTTTTGTCATGTCCCATCCTTTTTTACATCCTTCTGTGCTATGTTGCCTAGACATAGACACTGATGTCCAGTACCAAACTTAGGTGCAACATGAAGGAAAATGTTCTAATGTTTTACAATATGTTATGTAGCTCCAGTGTATCAGTCTCCAATCTGTGGTTCATGCTACAATTAAATTTGAGGGGTGTTTATTGAACTGTCTTTTCTATATCATGCGGTAGGATTTGTGTCTTAATTGATGATTACTAGCCAGCAGGAATCTTGGCCATTAAAAAATGGCAGAACAGTAATCTTTCTTTGGTTCAACAAGACTTAGCCATAAATCATATGGTCACTGTAAAGTTATTAAGATGCTTGCAGTTGTATCCAAAAGTAACATCATTGGACAATGTGTGTCACAGTGTTCATAAGAAGACCTCATAAATTAGTGGATAAATAAAGTAGAAGAGGTAGTTTTAAAATTTTAACCAGTGATTGGACATTTACCAATGAAAGTCATTTTATCTTGTTTATGTGATGATTAGCATCAATGAGTGGATGAAAACTACACAAAAGGATTAAGATGTTTATAATTTTATGAAAGTATTAAATGCGTAATAAATTCAATATAGGAAGCATGGATGAATGCATAGCGAGAATGTCTAAGTTGTAATTGCTATGAACACTTCAAACACCATATACATTAAAAAATCTGGTTTACTGAAGATTGTGTTACTGATTGCACATACATATTGCCATATGGCCAGCCTTATGGGAAGTCTGCTAATTGGAGGCCAGTATGTAGTGCACATTTACAAGCACATCACACACATGCAGACATACTATGTGCACTGTACAGTTAACCTGCTACCTGGTTTTCTGTGAAGCATTGAAGCATATTTGCTATGCTTTTTGCTTATTCTGAGTTACAAACATCAAAAACATGTATTCGATTTGATAAATTTGGTGTTTATTTGTGATGTAGAGACTTTCCTTTCTGGAACTCCTTTACTTCTCCTGGATTTACATGTGAAGTCATTTTTAGCAAAAAGTTCATGTTTTTTTTCACCCTGTTTCCTCTATTTTTGTCGCACAATGCATCTGGTTGATATATGTTAACCAAGCCACATTTTTTTAGGGGTTTCATATACTTCTGATCGTGCTAATTCAGATAATTGGCTATTGCTAGATGTTTATCCCTCGATTTATTTCCTTTTTTTCCATGATTATGTCCTGGTTTGTTGTTCGACAGTTTGTGTTGCCTACTTTTGAGGCCTCCTTTGCATCATAGGATGTTGATTGTTGTGAAGACTGGCATTTATTCATTAGTTGCAAACTTGCAATGCTTTTTTAATTATGCAATAGTGTTGAATATTCATTATATGTGCTCATTTTACAGCTGCCAGGACTTTACAGAGGCGCCACCTCATCCTTCATTGGAATAGCAGTCGAAAGTTCAATACTCTTTGGTGTCTATTCTCAAACTAAGACAGCATTGCAGGTAAATATGCCACTTATTTGGCATTTGGTTTCAACAGTGCAAAACGTTGCACGTGCTTAGAGTACATTCAATTGTTTATTAATAAACCAATAATTTTCCAATGTCTATCAACCTGTTGCTACTTTTCTTCTGTCTAGGGATGGGCTATAGGTTCAGCATCCTATAGACTGGGATGGCCAAGCTTCTAAATCCTGGTCTGGGCTTCTCCAGGCAATTCAGGCCAGCCATGCCCTACAGGATATCTACTTTGCACCGTAAGTTTGTTATGGATCATGCATAGCTAGATTAGCCTGGTTTCCTCTTTTGGTTGGCTTGGCTCCCCTGTTGATGTGTCATGGCCCTGCCAATTAGGCCTGAACACAAGCTGAGTCGAGCTCAACTTGGGCCAGCTCAATCTCGTCTCAAGACCTGAAGTACTCGAGCTTGAGTTGAGTTCAACAAACTAGGCTCGAGCTAGACTTAATTTTTAGAGCTCCGCTTTACTCAATAAGGTCATTTATTTGATTTTCAAACAATCAACCAAAACTTGCCATCAACTTCTATCGAGGCACAAAAGCATCTATAATAATGACAGAGAGAAAAAAGAGAGAGCAGGGTAATCTCACATCACAATTAAATAGACCGGATCAAGAAAAACGGACGGAGAGAGAGAGAGAGAGAGAGAGAGAGAGAGAGAGTAATTAATGTAGTTGTCGCTGCAGTCTCCTTTCCTTCTTTTTTTTTTAGTGTCTCACAACATGCAAAAAAAATTAAATGACACCGAGGATGCATGAGCTGACTCGAACTTTACGGAATCAACTTTAGTGAACTCTGATCTCAACTTGATCAAACAAACGAGTTCATGTAAAAACACAAACTCGAGTCATTTGTGAAACGAGTCAGTTCGAACTCGGACTTGAGATGAGCTTTACCGCGTTGAGTCTGAGCTACTCGACTCCATATTCTGGCCCTTGGACACTTCCATCCTATGGGCACTTTAGTCCCAAGTCAAGTGAAAGATTGAGGCCAAACCTTCTGCCTGTGTGGACTTGGCCACAGGCTGATGTCCAGCACTAACTTATATCTTCAGTTACAGGTTTGGAATAATGGTTTCTCAATTATTGGTGACAGGGAGGCCGAGAAAGTGGCAAACCAAATCTTCAGACAATTATGCCTTCTGCTGCATATGGTGGAGCAATGATTAGTCTTATATTATGCCCAGCAGAGCTAGTGAAAGTGAGTGATTCTTCTGAACCTACTAATTGATGTTGTTGTTTGATGGTATGCGTGTTTCAAGCTTTGGTTTCTTCAGTGTAGGATGCAAGTACAAGGACCTGATCCAATCGTTGGTAAGGATTACCATCCAAGATATAATGGCCCCCTTGATTGTGCTATCAAGACAGTAAAGAACAATGGGGTAAGCAATGTGTAGGTACTTCTCAAGCTTTCTGTGACATCAATTCAGCTGACATTTTAGCTATGCTGACAGATCAAGGGTCTATTCCGCGGTGGTCTTGCTACCTGCCTAAGAGAAACAATTGGAAATTCTGCCTTCTTTACAACATATGAATTGAGTCGATATTTCATACATTCGACATTGAAATCTCAATCTAACCTTACCGAATCTCAGAAGACAATTTTTGATGTGGGCACTGGCGTTATTACTGGTGGACTTGGTGGTATGGCTGTAAGTACTGAACTTCTCACGATACTACAAAAAATTTGGCTTCCTGTTCTGACACATTTCGCTGTAATATTGCAGTTTTGGACTTTTGTTTTGCCACTGGATGTGGCTAAGACCATTATTCAGACAGCTCCCAACACGAATATTAGCAGGAACCCCTTCAATATTCTGCACTCGGTAATCTTATTTTAATTCTCTTCCTTTGATTTTTCTACACGATGCAGCCTGACTCATTTGCGGACCTTTATAGGTATACAAGCAAGCAGGGTTCAGAGGTTGTTATGCTGGCCTAGGGCCAACAATGATGAGGGCCTTTCCTGCTAATGCTGCTGCCATTGTGGCATGGGAATTCTCTGCAAAGATTCTTGGGATCCCTCGTCTATGAAGTATTTAACCATAGGTTAAGAGGAACTGTAAATGGTTGTGCCATTAGCCATGAGTTTTTCCGCAGTTTTTTGCCTCTATCACATTCTGTGCTGCCTCGAAGAGTGACGATTCCCTTCACAATTTTTCTTTTGTTTTCATTTTCGTCAGTTCGATTTTGCTGGCGCGACAGACATGTAGTACCAAACATTTCACATTGATTCAAAGATGTCTTTTCTGCTTCCAGTTCTGAGTTGATTCGTGGGAATCTGTTGTATATGCGAGATTTTTTTGGGGCATGTGATAGCGCTTCATATATCGTTGCGGCCAAGGTGGATTTAAAAACAAAACGAGTATTATTACAGTTCAAAAGTTAGAGAATGTCGATTGGATCATTATTTGGGTGTCTTCTTTTGTCACAGGTTACAGACTTGCAGTTCTACCAGATGCTCGCTGCTTCTTTTGTCCTCGATTCTTGCAGTGTTTGGTGGGATGCCTCTGTTGAATCTTTATGTGCCATTCCTCATACTTTGGTAATGACCACCCACCCCACCCCCCACTCAAAACCCCTTTATTTTTTTTCCTCGCGAGAATCGAATCAGCAATTAGCCTTTTATCAGTCTGCAGTTTCAACCAGTTATGCGGAACTCATTCAAATAAAGTTATGGGTATCTGTCCAAATCGGGCAATAATTTTCTAAATTCTACCCATGCCAGTTAGTGAAACCCCGAATGTGATTGACATGCTGATGGAAGGGGCTGCTAGGCGCGTGGTATCCCTACATTCACATAGCTAGTTAGGGGTCTCATTTTAAGCTGAGTTTTTGTCATTTAATATTAGATTGTACTGTTTTTTTTTTAATTTTTTTCTCAACTATCAATATAAAAAAATAACAAGAATTAATATTGTTTTTTATTTACCTAAGTGTCTACCACCAATATATATATATATATATATATATATATATATATATATATATATATATATATATATATATATATATCCAAATCTGCATGAGTCCAATGATTTAAAATTAAAAAACTATCGTTAAGAAAAAACATAAACTGTTGCTAAAGCAGCATAAACCGTCGCTATATCATAAACTATCACTAATGCCTTGTGATGACATTTTTTTTTACCATATGATTATCCAGCACACAGGAGCGAAGCTAGGATTTTTTTTAGGAGCAAGCCAAACGGAGGCTGAGTTTTTTGAGTTTGATTTGGGTAGGGTCAAATTGAACTCACAATTAAAAAATACATAGGACAACAAAATTTTTTTATTTTTTACAATATATTTCTTTTTTTTTTTTTCAATTCATTAGGGTGGGGCCATAGCCCCCCCCTCCTCCCTCCGCCCCTACCAGCACATGATGCGTTTGAAAGTGGATCCTTCATATGCAAAAGAAATGGAAAATATCCATCTTTCATGGACAAGATTAAGACTATGCATGGGGCAGAGCTACTGGTATCAATGGAAAATATCCCATCTTTCATGGACAAGATTAAGACTATGCATGGGGCCGAGCTACTGGTGGATACTTGGTACCCGGCTTGACTTGACTCAAGCTCGAAAAAAAAGACAAGGAGGAGCCAGCTAAAATTTTTTAAATATATATTTTGTTAACTTATATATATATATAATTGTAATATATTTTTTATAATTAATTATATTTATATGTCATTTTATAATATATTTTAATTTAATCGAAGCTGGAACCTCCTTATCTAGTGGGCCGACAACTTTAAAAGCAGTGGATGTCAAGTGAGCACCGATCAACTTTAAAAGCGGGACGACTGAGACTGCAAGCCAGCGATGTTGAAATTTCGACTCCAGCTAATCACTTCAATTATTTTGCAAAACATTTCCCGTTATCACTTGTCCTTTCCTTGCGATACACGGCATTTGAAACCGATGGTTTTGTCCGTTGAAGCAAGGATCATCTCTGTGAGTCGGATCGCTGAACCTGCTTATTCGGCAGAGTAGCTCACTCACAAATCAGCTGAATCGATTGCGTAGTTTTCACAAAAATAAGTGATAAGAACAAAGATTAGTTAAAAAAATAGAAAATTTTTCAAAAAAAAGCTTTAAAAATCTTCAACAAATGGCACCTTTCCTTCTCATTACATACATAAAATAGGCCCATTCTGATAAGAGTGGAGCCAGGTTTTCGTCGTTACTTTATTTTCGTAAGAAATAAAGTTCTCAATTAGCTTAATCTTAGAGCGCAATAGATCAAGAGGTTCAACGCTCAAATCCCCATGATCATCATGTTTCAATAGACTAACAAAGTTCGAAATCCCGTGCTTCATGGATCCATGAAAGCCAAGCCTAATATTTATCGACTGAATAACAGAACGAATTTAATCTTATGACGCTTACGCTTTCAAAGAAACAGGAATTCAGTAATTTCAGAAGTTCCAATCCATCAATGCAGATGGAGCTTCCACACTTTTTACCAGAACGAAGTTAACCAAAATAACTGTGATGAACTCGTCGTTAGTATCACAAATTATTAACTTCCAGACGGTGCATATAAAGGAATTACACCAGCTTCACACACGATTATGATTCATGGGCATATGATGAAAATTGAAAAGGTCCCATGTTTTGACAGGAGGGAGAGGGACCAGAGGTTTTCTTTAATCCCCCATCATTACCATTCATCAACTCTCGTGGGCCATATAGATCCCATGGTGATCAACTTTTTTAAGCGCAGTAACTAGCATTCTGTATTATCAAATTCATAGATCACATCTTCTAGATTTGTTCTTAACCGAAATTATTACATGCAGACAAAAAGCCAAAGGAGAAGATAAGCATAACGTCCACATCTCGGCAGCAACCCCTTCCCCACTTGTTTACAATATCTTCTGTACAAGATCTGCCAAACACTATCCACTACTGTATCACATCCAGGTGACAAGCTTCTTCAACAGACCGTCATACACGCAGTTAACAAAAAAGAAAAAGGAAAAAGAAGGATTAACAGGAAAGATGGGAAGAGGCAACAAGCCGCTGCACGAGATCGACTGGTAACCGGCCGGCAGATCTCCTAACGGTGCTGGCTTCGAGTCTCCCCACTGTAAAGCCTGCCACCCAAGCACACAGAAAGCAAGAAAATCAAAACCAAAACGTTCAAATAACAACACTATATCCACAAGTCTCTTAAATTGTAGAGAGAAAGAGAGACCAGTCATAAACGGTAGGGGAGTTGGGTTGGGGCCGGTCGAAGAGTTCGGCGCCGATGGTCTTGGTGGCGAGGTTGCTGCCGGGGTTGAAGACGCTCCTCCACACGTTCTCCTTGCGAGGGCTCGGCGTTGTGGCCGACGGCGTCCCTGGAGTCAGCGGCGTCGGAGGCATCGATAGCGACCTCTGGAACTTGCTGCTGCTTCCCTCTCCACCTTCCGCATCTGATTTATCTCTCATCGTTAATCAACAGCCACCAAAGAAAAACACACACACACACACACAAATACAGAGAAATACAGAGTGTCCGCAATAGTTTTAACCAGACAGACAGAAGATGTCTCTAAGCTTATCCTTTGATAAGTGTCTTAGAAAAGCTCTAGTTAAAGATCAAAGCCTTGAGTTCATAATAGGAGTGTAACTTAAGGTGATCGACGTATGAAAAAACTAAAGAAGAAGAAGACCTCTGGAACCAAAAGCTTTAGTTGTCAGCTTCCGAAGCTTGCCCAGCCCATGATCCGGCTGAGGACCAGCTACCACGTCGTCCCAAAGCTTCTCCAACAGCACCATCTTCTTCTTCTTCCTCCTCCTACCTCTCTCTCCCCTACCACCACCGACTCATCCCCTCTTCATCTCGCCGATTTATAGAATTTTTAACCACATTCATTTATTTTATATGAAAAATCACTAGAAAGTTGCAGAAACTGATATACAACTGTTAATTTATGGAGATGCCCTTCGCATACACCAAGGACACCAAACCTGCCATCCCTTCCCCTTGCATCTCCTCCAGTTTCGATATGATCCGACGGCGGAGGGCAGACGGAGCCGGGTCGTCGGGTAGGAGGGTCAGGGGCACGATCGTCCGTCGCCTTTAAAAACCGAGTCGAAGAAAAAAGCCGGACATCGTCGCGGCCGGAGGCGAGGTATCGGATAAGGATGACCATTGTATTTCCGTACGGTTCACCTGCTGTCCCCCGGCGCGCTTTGAGTCCGACCGACACGTGGCCGTAGATCCCGAAGCTGTGGGCTGCCGGGAAGTGGTGTGTGGGAAGGCGTGGGGCCCGCGCGATGCTGGCGGAAGAGGAGGAGTGGTCCCACTCGGAGCGTGGGGCCCAGCAACGATCGGATCAAAGTGCGACGTATCTGGAAAAAGGAGTCCGTGGGAAGCGGTCGCCGTCAGCTCGGAATATCTTTCTCCTCCTCCAAATTATTTGGCCGGACGTGCCCTTCGGAAGCCGGATGAATTCCGTGATCTCAAGCCCCAAAATATCTTGAGAGTGCGGCCCTGCCTTTATAAGCCATAGTTTTCATTTTATCAATACCATTATTATCACTTTAATGTTGTTATGTTTGTATTATATTGGTCACGATATATGAATAGAATACGCGCACAACATTATCGGAACATATCTCAACTATTTTGATCTCATGTCAAAGTAAAGCTTATAATTGAAGACAAGAATTCTTACGATATACAATTTGCATTGATTGGCATAAGCTAACAGACAACGCTTTCCTAAGTCGCAACACGATCTTTATGGTAAGATTTTTGGAGTGCGGTGAAAGCAAGCTGGATTATGAATAACCGGCCGCCATGTTTGATATATCATAAAGATCAAACTTCGTAAAAGGGCAACCTGTTTGTCGATCTAATAAAAAAAAAATTACATGCCCTATATAAAAGTTTTGAAAAATTATATTTCGGTTCTCTATAGTCTTGCCCATCTAATGAAAATTCTTACTTCTGCCCTGCTTTAAAGCTTGCTTCTTATAAGTAGTAAGCAAGTGTAGAATTAATTTCACACCTTTCTCATGCATCTTATACCACGTGCATGAGAAATTTGCCTCTTGAAAATGGCTAGCTTTGTTTTCTCAAAGTCATATTAAAATACAAGATGAACTCTTCTTAGTGTTAAAGAGGAACTTTTGTTTACAGATGATGTCATTATATAAATCGATATGCTTATAATGAGCATATGATACATACCAAAAACTTGTTTCTGAAGTTTACAACAAATGAGAATTATAGAATTCAACCATACTCTATCGACAGAGTTTTACCCACTTGACAGCAGCAAGAGATATCTATAGTAGTGGCGGAGCTAGAATTTTTTGGCTATGGGGCACTAGTACATAGTACGTAAAAATTTTTTTAAACTAAAATATATGTTATTTTAAAAATAAAGTAAATAAACATAGTTATGAACAAACTTACAATGAGTCCCAACAAGCAAATCATATCGTTAGTGTTATGGACAAAATTACAATCGGCCAATGACATCAAAATAGTCAATTGGATGATTGAATATGAACAAATTTACAATTAGCATAAAAATTAAATCAAATGACTATAGTTATAAACAAATTTACAATTGGCCTCAACAAACAAGTCAAAAAAACTGTAGTCTTGTACAAAATTACATGTGACATCGTCTGTTTTTCATATTATGAAAGCGATGCATGATTGCTTCGTCACTGATACTATCAAATGTGTTTCTCACAATGTAAGTGACTAAAGCGTCATTAACCCATTCATTTTCCATCTTGTTACGAAGCCTAGTTTTGATAATGTTCATAGTTGAAAATGCTCTCTCAACACTTGTAGTTGCAACTGATAAAGTTAGTGGCAATTTAATCAACAAATACACCAGAGAAAATATTATGTGCTTTCTAGTTGTTACCATCATTTCAGATAGCTCAGTCAGAGATTTAAAAACTATTCAATGGTTTTCATGTCTTCAAGATATACATCTAATTGACTTTTAAGTCTATAGAAGTCTGCTCCATTGAAATCTTTAGGATAGAACTCAGCAAGTCGAATCAATTTGTGCTTGTCAAAGACAGAAAAACTATTCTTTGGACTTAAACATGCCACTGAAAGAAGAAGCTCTGTATTTGCCTCAGTGAAACGATTGTTCAACTCTTGAAGTTACATATCAATAACGACATAAAACACTTCAACACGATAATAATGCGAAAATGTAATCCTTTCATGTACACGTCTAGGTCATCCTTCAGGTGTACAGATATCCTCTAAATCAGGTACAAATATATCAAATTTGTTGCAAAATATAGAAATTTCACTCAAAAAAAGTCCCAACCATTGTCTCTCAAATCTTGAAGACATGTTTTTGATACAAAAACTAAATTCATAGCAATTACAATATCTTCATATTTTCATTGGAGTGCTTGTGAAAGCGTGCCAGTTATCCCCAAAACTTTATACATCAAATGTAAGCCAAATATAAATTCAAAATTTCGCAAGGAACTTATCAATTCAAGTGCCTCCCATTTTCCTTTACCTATATTTTTTGCAATAAAATCTAATTCCTTAATCACAGAAGGATACATGTTGACTAAATTGACTGAGGCATCATAGTGAGAACTCCAACGAGTATCACCAGGTCGTTTGAGACTCATCTCTTGATTTAATCCTCGTCCTATTTGAAGTTCACTTAACTCGAGTGCTTCAGCCATTCTCATGCATTCTGCTTTCCGAATAAGCTCAAACATTTTGCAAAAAGTAGAGAAAAAATTTGACAATCTGGATAATATTTCAAAAAATAACCCAGTTACAAGATGATGTTCAACAACAACAACTAGTGCCAATTGGAGTTGATGTGCAAAACAATGAATATAATATACAGACTCATTCTCATTTAATAGAGTCTTTAGTCCATTAAATGCTCCTTTCATATTGCTTGCTCCATCATAACTTTGTCCACATAAACTTGCTATGCTCAATCCATATTTGCAAAATGTTTCTTCTACTGCTGCTTTTAATGATATGACACTTGTTTCAAGAACATGTACAAGGGCAAGAAATCGCTCAACTATTTGACCCTTTCCATTAACAGATCACAATACAATAACCATTTGTTCTTTAATCGATATATCTCGAGAATCATCAAGCAATATAGAAAAAAAAGTACCTCCAAGCTCCTTCATAATAGCATTTGTAGTTTCTATTGCACATGCTCTTGTAATATCTTTTTGTATATCGGGAGATGTGAGCTTGTTATTCTCTGGAGCATTCTTCAATACAACTTTATCAATTTGACTACTGATCTTTGCAAATGATTTCAATATCTCGATAAAATTTCCTCTATTGAAAGAGGGTTCACTTTCATCATGCTCTCAAAATGGTAATCATTGCCTTAACAATATTCTTATTACAGTGATAGTTGCCCAAATACGAGTTTGATATTCATTCTTCTGTTGGTCACTTTGCTAATGAAGCATTGTACTGATATGCTTTCTTTGCTGCATTAGGCTTGTACACTTCATTCGTGATACATTATGATGACTGTTAGAACCCCCAATATGTAAATCAAATCTCTTCTTCTCTTTCCAATTGTTAAACCCATCAGATACAAATGCCTCTGTAACGAATCTGTCTGTATGTTTTGGCCTGAAAAGGTGTGCTCATCAAACCATTTTGGATTAAACTTTCGCTTTTGATGGTTGGGTTGGAAGTCACAATTATGAGGCTGACAAGGGCCTCACAGAAGATAAGCTCTGTGAATACTTTCCTGAACATTTGGATGATAAGTTGACATAAGAGGACGAAGCAGAGGATCTGTAGGCAATTATGCTTCGTCAAATTCCATATCATTTTGCTTCTCACGTGATTCTCCTTCTTTTCTTGATTTGATTTCTTCTCGTTTTGAAGAATGTTTATCAGATGTAGGGATTCTCACCACAAATTTATCCATGCCTATTCATTAAAAATAAAAAAAAATAATTAATATATAAAAAACATGTAGTTTTCATAATTTTATTTCTTTAATTTTCCATTGGCTCTGTTCTCAAGAACAAACGTCTGCTGGAATTGAATCATTGGTTACGATATCACCATACATGCGGGCTTTTGGCTTGTCTTAATGATCTTCAACTAAAGCATGTAAAAAATAAAAACATATACACTATAATTGCAGACTTTTAGCCTGTCTCAATTATCTCCTGTCCTAAACAAATATCTTCTACTAAAACATATAAAAAAACATACATCATATTTGCAGGCTTTTGACATGTCTCAGTTATCTCTTGTCCTAAACAAATATCTTCTACTAAAGCATGTAAAAAAACATACACCATATTTGCAGGCTTTTGGTCTGTCTCAATTATCTCCTGTCCTAAACAAATATCTTCTACTAAAGCATGTAAAAAAATATACACCATATTTACAGGCTTTTGGCCTGTCTCAGTTATATCATATCCTAAACAAATATCTTCTACTAAAATATGTAAAAAACATGTATCATATTTGCAAGTTCAATATACCTTAATATGCTTAATATCTTTGGGAACTTCTCATGAAAGTCTTCAACTTTGCCCTCTTCTGTTAATAAATAGTCCTGTTCAATACAAAAACAAAACACATAAAGGTTGGTCTTTGTTTGAATCAACAATGAACTCATAATTACAGAGCAACAATGATTATGTATAAGTATTACTCATTCCACTATCCTGAATGGCAAGACATCATGAAACCATCAAAACTAGGACATATTAACTATCCTTAAAAATTTTTCAGTTTCTTATATTTTACTCACATATAAACAAGAATTTTCATCTCCAAGTGGAATGGTGCATTCAAGTTTTCAGTTTCCATCAAAACTAGGCATTTTCTTGAGTCCCCACCAAAGTGGAATGGTGCATTCACATAGTGGAATGAGATTTTAAATGTTGTGAAAAATTTCACCGTGGAAAGGGACCCATGAATCCCTATTATATATCCCAGAATTTTAATAAGAAAGTATATGCAAAATCCCTATTCTAATTTGAATTTGGTATAAAGTTTCATGCTGAATTTGATATATTTCGTGCTTCTATGGACAACTAAATTTGAATTTGACACAGATTCTCATTAAGCAATATTGGTCAACTGAATTTGCAGCCAAATCTATTAGGAGTGCAATCAATTTAGGTCTCATAACAAAGGAGAAAAAGGAAAAGATTGATTGATTTTTTTTCTTAACTAGACTATGGTTGAAGACTCTATGTACCAATAGGATAGACAAAACACAAAAGCATCAAAACAGAATGGAAGTAGTTTTTAGAGTTTAGAGGATCATTTATGTGAGACTCTGTTCATCTCCTTAGTCCTTAGCATGAGCTGCAAAACACTGCCAAGTTACATAGTATCTGCCTCTGCAGGAGATGATGGAGCATTGCGATTTTGGAATGTGTTTGGGAATCCTGACAAACAAAAAGCTTGTCAGCAAGCCACTTGGTCGATTTGCAAATCTCAAGAGCATGAGGTGAAAACACAAAAAAGGATATGATTTGGATGGCAAGGTTTAGGTATTCATCTTAGTTAAATTACAAGGATTCAGGTACCTACCAATCTAGTCTTTTGTGACTTATAGGAGATAGGTTTAACACAGTGCGGATATGACTTCGTTATATCCTTGAATGCATCAGCAGAATCTAGACCGTGTCACTGCAAAGGCACAACAATGACTTCTGAGTTCTTGGAGCAGGGCCAATTGAGCCCTCTGCGAAAAGTCGCAAGGATTTGAACTTTATCTTAATATTTAGTTAAGCTACAGAAATGTGCATAATGTTCCTAAACATCTTATGCAAAATCAGCCAGGACCGTCTGTTTATGGTTGAGAATGTTCATACTAGCATGATAGTTCAGTTTTAATCCATTAAAACTAACAAAGACATGTTGTATTTTTCATGGTATACTTCTTTGTTCTTTTGGCCTTTCATCATCCTTTTATGCTGAGTTCCTAAAGGTTGAGAAGCAAAATAAGAGGAAAATGCCAACTCTTTCAACTTCTACAACTAATATGGCATCAAATGATCAAAGATTCAAAGACATCCTCAGACTCTCAAAGACGCACAAACTGCAAGTCTGCAACCCATACCTCTTTGTGGGCAAACATAACGAAATATAACATAAAAGACAAAACTCAAAAGCAACAAACCAACAAAAAAAAAACGAGGGAAAAGATAAACCATAGTAAGTTAGTAACTAGTTACCATAGAGGCGTAGGTAGCAGGGGCCAGGGAGTCCTCCGCCAGTAGCCCAGGCTGCCCAGCGCCAGTCCGAGACAAAGCAACCACCATGGGACGTGTGTCCGTGGATCTTAGGACACTTCTTCTATCTTTAGCACAAAAATTAGACGCATGAGGCAAAAGCATTGAAAAAGGGAAAAACAAATGAAAACCCAACATGGCCAACACCATTCAAGAAGAAAAGATTCATTCATGATTCAAGAAGAAGAAGAAGAAGCACCCTACCGGCTTGACCCTTGCTGCTTGCGCCGCTGCGTGGTTGTAGGCCTGCAGTCTGCAGCCTTGCCCTTCGCTCACCGGTTCGCCCCTTCGCCCTTCGGGAGTTTCTACTTTCGGTTTCGGGTGAATTTGGGCGGGCTGCGGGCATAATCAAGAATGTGTTATGTTTTTTGGAGCTGGATCAATTGGACTGCTGGACCCGATCCATTTTGGCGTGGGCAGCATGGCGTCAACACGGGCATGAGGCAGACTGAGGCTCCACGTCATTGTGGAGCTTTCTTTGGCTGGCGTGGGCAGGCACCCACGCCTGCCCCACGATGGCTCCGCTACTGATATGTAGAGATCCATTTTAGCACTAAAACTACATGTCTAGATGCTACGTCAACTTTGTAGTTAATATGTAAGCATTTGAAGGATATCGATCGATATGAGTAACTCAATTTCCTTCGGGTAAGCATATGAACGATAGTGATACGAGTGAAAGCTGCATCAGGAAAACATGGAAGCTTGTGTTCGTGGGAGTTCTTTAGCTGCTTCCTGCCTTCTGATAAAATAAGCCAAGAAAACTGTCGTAATCCTCTTTTGAAGGAGTGACTTGCAATTATCAATATTGACATCATTTCTTTAGAGCAAGTTTCTTGATTATTCTATGGTGCTTCTTGTTGCATCTTTGTTAAAACCGAACTACATTTTGTCCTTCGAAATAAGGTGATTGATACAAGTTAGCACAACAAACCGAGCACTTGGGCAACTCCAATTTACACACGGGAACTTGCAAAATGATTCATTAAATATGGGAATGGAGTGTGATGGCATCATGTAAGAAGTAAAAAATCTAAAAAAATTTCTTATGTAAATTAACTTTATAAAAATATGAAACGCGATTTCTATGGAATGGATCCATCTTTATCAAGCTACTACTAAACATTCAATGTGCACCCACCCATACGATAGAGTATTAATGACAGTGGGGTGTGGATGAGCATGTTCCACGATTTGCCCTTCCTATAGTAGTTCGACTGGATATGTGGGCTTCTGTCTTCATCAAATATAAACAAAAGTGTTGTGTTCTATGATATTAGATCTTTAGATTTGAGATCCTTAATTGACACTATTGGGTTTAAAATTTGGGGCAATCAAATGGCTCCAGAGAAAGATGAAAAAGAATACCCTCTAGGGAGAATGGTGGTTGCTAGGCCTGGGCATCGGGCCGGCCGGCCCGGCCCGTTGAACTTGCTGGGCCAGGCCGGGCCTGGCCACCAAAAGTCGGGCCCGGCCCGCTGCGAAGAGGGAGACGAGCAGAGAGGGAGAGCCGAGACGGGAAGGGAGAGTTGGGGAGACTGGAGAAGACGGGGAGATCGGTCATGGACAGTGCCATAGTTGATCGATGTCGCGCCGAGAAAAGGAAGAAACGGGGAGGGAATAGAGAAAAATGGAAGGAAAAAATTGGAGAAGGGAGCGAGCGGGAGCAGAAGAGGAGAACGGAGGGGAAGAGAGAGGGTGGTGGTGCTGCAGGTTTGATCAGGCGGTGGATTCGGGTGTTGCCGCAGAGGAAAACGGCGGAGGCGTTCGCAAGGACCCTTCACCAGAACAATACAACGCTAGAGGAGGCAGAGGTCGAGCGGTGGTGGAGCGAGCGGGCCAGGCGGAGAGGAAGAGGGAAAAGGGAGAGGGTGCAGAGGGAGAAGGGAAGAGAGAGGGAGGAGTCAGGGGAGCAAGCGCCGGAAGGCGGAGGACGCCCGAGGGCGGGAGTCGGGCCGGGCCTCCGCCGGGCCGCCCTATCGGGCCCGGCCCGGTTGGGTTATCGGGCCCGGCCCGACGCCCAGGCCTAGTGGTTGCTCGGCTCGTGAACGAGTTTGAGTCGGCTATTTTCGTAAACGAGCCGAGCTCGAGCTGATTTTCAACTCATTTGTTTTAGTCGAGCCAAGTTTGCGTCCACTGAACTCGAATTTTTAAGCTCAACTAGACTGAGTTCAATAAAAAATGAATAGTAACAGCAGTGACTTTTTATTTCGTTTCTTAAGGTTTACTTCTCATTTCATCATGCCTGTTCTCTCTCTCCTCACTTTCTTCGTCTTCGACGTCATCCAAATGGGAGGGTCGTCCATTGTTACTTTCTCCATTGCTGCGGAGCCAAGGTACCAACATTTAGCATCAACAACAATGCATTAGAGAGCATTCTTCCATACCAACAAGTCAAATTTAAAATCTAGGTGGTGGGAGAGGAGTAAGAGTAAGAAAATTGAAAATACAAGGGCAGTCCAGATGGACGGATTTGATGTATAGTGACTCTAAAGTCACCAATCAGGGACCATATAGTCTATGTTGGTGGAAGTGGTTTAGCAAGATTTTTGACATTAATGTTTTTCAATAGCATGGTTCCATATGTTGATCTCTAAGTGGCGCTTGAGGACCTTAAATTTTGATTGTAGAGTTAAAATTTGGAAACAAAATACCACCTCAAAGTGGAATTGAAATGAAAATTTCAGTTCTAATTGTCCATTGTGTTTGGTAGTCTGGATTTTTGATTTCAGATTTGAAAATGATCTGTTTGATAAAACAGGATTCCAAAATTGATGAATTAAAACCATCATGACATGTGCCCTAAGGAGATAGATGAAAAAAAATCATAAAATTCTAGAATCATAATTCCACCACTTAGGGTAGAATTACAATTCAAGATTTTAATTAAAAAAATGAGCCCATAATTCTGGAATCAAAATTCGTTGTTTGACAATGTAATTCTCATTTAATCGAAAATGAGAATTTTAATTTTTAGAGTTCCACAAAATTCCAACCCCATCAAACTAATCTTGACCAAGGTACTCCCTTTCTTCTAAAACTATTTTTACTTTTAAAAGCTAGAGAAGAAACCTATGAGGGTGCGTTTTGGGTGAACCAGGTTTTGGAGTGTTTGGGTGCCATCAAAACTGGGTTTGAAGAAAACTCAGTTTCGTCAAAACTGGGTTTTGTAAAAGGGAGTGAAAAACCTGATCCTTTTTAGGTTATTCAAAATCCGAGATTTGGATGTTTCACCTAAACAAAACAACAATGTTTCTAAAACTCATTAAAAAACTTGGTTTCCATAAAACCTAGTTTTTACAAAACAGAGTTAGATATCTCTTGCACCATTATGCACACCTTAGATGTCGTTTAGCTGATGCATATAAATCGATTAGCAAGGATCGGTCGTCTGCCGACTTTGAGATATATCAACTTAATTTTGTTTCAGATCCACATTGACCATTTTCTCCGTCTCTCATTCTCAAAGTCTAGATTTTCACCTTTTAAAACCTTCTCTTATGTTTTTTTTGTTGTTGAACTTTGGGTTATGTAAAACCTTTTTAAGCCGAGATCATGGAGATATATCTCAAAGAGGCGATCAAGACAACTTTGGGATCTGGGTAAACTTACGATTGCTCCCTTCAACTCAAGAATAATGTCTACCACCATTTGCTAAGTTTAGAAGCAATATTTGTGGCTGTGCTCCAGGCTTCATCTCTCTCTCTAGATTTTGTATGTGTTGGCTATAATGGTAAAGAAAATGGCTAAACCCATATATTGATGATGTAAGTTGGATAGTTGGAAAGACCAAAATGGGAATGATGGTAGGCGGAAGATATCAAATCATATCTACCTCATTGTTGCCACTCACCTTCCTGATTTGATGTTCTTACTCCTAAACAGCCAAACAGAAGGAGCGTGAAGATGCACAGAGACAGTGAAGCAAAGTCGATCAAAGGAAGATGCTGTAAGCCAAAGAATTGGGTCACAAGTTGTCACCATCGTTGCAGAATTCGGGCAAACGAAACAAACAAGAAACGGAAAAAAAGAGGAGAGTGAGTGAAGGCATTCAATGATGAGGTTTAGGTGGACGTCGACCAGTGATAGAAAGTCGTTGGCAAACTTTAGCAGGAGGAAATTTGTTCAACCTATTCGAGTTTTCAGATATGGTAGAAATTTTCTTCATTCAGGCAGTGGCGGAGCCAGCGTGGTGGGGCAGGTGTGGGCACCTGCCCACGCCAGCCCAAAATTTTTTTAAAGCCGTCTCAAAATTTTTTCAAAGCCTCCTTCCTCCCTCTCACTGTTCTGCCCACGCCAGACCAAAAATTTTTAAAAAGTGCCCTCGCCAGCTAATTTTTTTTGGCTCCGCCACTTTCAGGTGGCTCTTTTACAGGAAAAAGAAGAAAAGAACTCCAGTTTGCCGTAGCCTCTTTATGTTTTGACGCGAGTTTGGTTTGAGCAATAAGTAACGACATTTATTCATTCATGTACTAAGAAGAAAGACGACCATAGAAAATTTGAATAGGGGCACCTAACTGTACATTTTTTTATTATTTTTTAGGTGAGTGGGGATCGAAGTTCCTATCCAATCTCTCGTCTCCTAAGATGCAACACTTGTTTGGTGCCTCGCATGCTTGTAAGGCGAACCTTACTGAAAACCAAAATTTTCATTATTTAAGAGCAAAAGAATCTGGTTTGGGTGAAGCAGAGCACGTTCAGTAGTAACCAGCTTCGTCGAAAGAACGTCGGCAGCCATGAAGGTGGTGGTGTTCCCCGCGCCCATAGCAGGCCATCTGCCTTCCATGATCCAACTGGCCAAGCGCTTGGCCGTCCAGTGCCCAAGTCTGTCCTTCACCATCATACTCGTGGGCACCCCCTCCTTCTCCACGGCCAACGCCGCCGCCAACATCGCCGCGGAGAAGGCCTCCGGAGTCGACATCGACTCCATTGAGATCCCGCCGGTGCAACTCGCTAGCCCTGAGAATATCAAACCCTTGACTCGGTTATCGCTCTACACAGAGTTGCATCGGCCGTCGCTCTCCGACGCGCTGAGGTCCCTACAGGCCTCCTCCACCCCCATCTCGGCCTTCCTCATCGACTTCTTCTGCACCAACGCCATCGACGTCGCCACGAGCCTCGGCATCCCAACCTACATCTTTTTCACTTCCAGCGCCGTTCAGTTGGCTCTGATGCTCCACCTCCCGAAGCTCGACCTTGAAACACAGTCGGAGTTTCGGGAGTTGACGACAAAGCTTGAAGTTCCGGGAATGTTGCCCGTGGATCCTCGGGACCTGCCGGTGCCCATCTTGCTAGACCGAAAGGACGACGAGCACAAGTGGTTCCTCTACCACTGCAAGCGCTTCCCTGAGGCAAGAGGCATCCTCGTGAACAGCTTCCTCGACCTGGAGCCGACGGCCTTCAAGGCGCTCGCTGAAGGGGACTGCCTTCCCGGTGGTCGGACTCCGGCGGTGTATGCGGTGGGTCCCATGCTTGGTAATCCTGAATCCGTGTCCGGCGCCGGTGGCTCGGGCCACGAGTGCATCGAGTGGCTGGATCAACAGCCAGATGGGTCGGTGGTATTCCTGTGCTTTGGCAGCCAAGGCGCGTTTGCAGCGGAGCAGATCAGGGAGATCGCGCGTGGGCTCGAGCTCAGCGGGCACCGGTTCCTTTGGTCGGTGCTTCCGCCGTCTCACCGGTTGCCGGGGTTCTCCGTCCACGCAACTGCAGATCCGTTTGAGGCTTTGTCCTCTGGATTCATCCAGCGGACCAAAGGGCGAGGTCTGGTCTGGACTGGGTGGACGCAGCAGGTGGCCATACTCTCGCACCGGGCCACGGGTGGGTTCGTGTCGCACTGCGGGTGGAACTCGACCTTAGAGAGCGTCTGGTTTGGGGTGCCCCTCATTGCATGGCCTTTGTACGCAGAGCAGAGAATGAACGCAGTGGAGGTGGTGAGGGACTTAGGAGTGGGGTTGGGCCTGGAGAAGGAAGGGGGCGACGGCGGGTTGGTGAGAGGGGAGGAGTTGGAGAGAGCAGTGAGGACGTTGTTGGAAAGCGAGAAAGGCAGGAAGGTGAGGGAGAAGATGAAGGAGATGAAGGAGTTGGGGAGGAGGGCCATGGAGGGTGGCGGGTCTTCCGAAACCAGTTTAGCCGATGTGGTTCATGCATGGGTCGAGGGCAGCTCGCTCATCCCTAGTCCATGAAATCTCTGAAAAAACTTTTCTCAACAGTTCTTAAGTTTTCTCCCCTCGTACATTTTCTGAAATGTTGTGACATCTAGCGTTGCCTTTGAAAATAAGATCTCCAACTAGCAGCTGCGTGTACTAGAAGAGATGTTCATTTCCAATCAATGGTTTTCTTCGTCTGAAATAAAATGCCTGAGCAGATTGTGTGCAATTCAATTAGTGGTTTCGGTTACCTGGCGCCATGATAAATGTGAAAAGGTTAACTTTGTTCTTTACAAATAATAATTTCAAGAAAGACACGCTTAGTAAAAATGCTCAATGATTAATTATAGCGTTCTGTAATTGTAAGTATGAGAGATGAATGCAGCGTTCAAAACCTGGTTGGCTAAAAATAACCAACAAAGTAAAGCTCGTCGAGCTTCTTCAACGTTAGGTGAAGTGTTGGACAACAAGATGACAACCTATGACACCATAGTGCAGGCGAGTGCGGGTGCCAGAACCACATATCTCAAAAAATTTAGGTGTGGCGAGGGAATTTTATTATTATTATTATTATTATTAATTTATTATATATATAACAAAATAAACATATTATTACAATTTAGTTATTAATGTATATAACATTCTTTAATAATTGTATTGCATAAAAAAATATCAAAACAACATATATTATATAAGTAATTTAATAATATGACATTTTAATTAAGCTCGAGTTGAGTCGGAGCCTCACCCACATCCGGTGCGCACCCGACTCGATGCGGACTCCAGTGTAGCAGTAAAATAGAAGAGTCTGGTGACTTAGATGACAACACAACATGAAAAATTAATAAATAATGACTGACGACATGATGCTGCCAAAGGGTCTGCCTTTCCCTATTTGAATCATTGTCATCTTTCGTTGAAGGTCGACAACAGCTTCAACGTCCGCCGGTTATGATGTCTGGCCGGGCATGGGCACAACGGGTTAAAACCGAACGCAAAAATTTAAGCCCCAACCCCAGGCCGGGTTCCGGGTACCCTGTGGCGACCTAGCCGCCCAGGCCTCTCTCTCTCTCTCTCTCTCTCTCTCTCTCTCTCTCTCTCTATATATATATATATATATATATATATATATATATATATATATATATATATATATATATATATATATATATATAGAGAGAGAGAGAGAGAGAGAGAGAGAGAGAGAGAGAGAGAGAGGAAAAATTTTTAAAATTAACAAAGTTGAATTCAAACGTCAAGTTTCACCAGTCCACTAGTCCAAAGAGTTACTCTATAATCCTCAAAGATCTTGTGGATAATGGAAGACTAGGAAAATTTGTGGCATCTACATTCAATAAGAACTTGAGAAGCAAGGTAACCATCCAAGTACTTCAATCCATTTTAGTTTCTAAGTTAATATTATACAAAATAACAGGGGTAAGAATTGCCCGGAATAATTTAGTTTGTAATAAATTATGAACACCTCTACCTCTACGTGGCTGCTAGGGTGTATTCAGTATCATTAAATCGAAGGTGGTCAAAGAGTTATTCTTCTTTGGAACAGCTCAATCAAATCATGTGCATCTCATTGTTGCTAATCGCCTTTGTGATTAGACATTCTTGCTCCTAAACAGCCAAACGGAAGCAGAGTGAAGATGGACGAAGAATGGGAAGCAAAGTTTATCAAAGGAAGATGAAGTGAGCCAAAGAATTGGGTTACAAAATGTGACCCATGTTGCAAAATTCCGCAAAAGAAACAAACAAGAAACGCAAGACAAGTAACAGAAGAGACTGAGACTAACGATGAAGACATTCAATGCTAGGGTTTAGGTGGATGTCGACCTGAGAAGTAAAGACCAGGGAGTGCGAAATTTTTACCAGAGAAAATTTATTCATCTTATTCAACTTTTCGAATATGGTTGAAGCAGGTCACATCTTCAAATTTATCTATATGCGGGTAGATCTTTTACTAAAAAAAGTAAAAAAAAAATGTCTAGCATGCCCTCTTATGTTTTTTACTTTTTAACCGAGGTAGAAGCTAAGTTAAGTTTGATATGAATAATAAAAAATAATAGCTTTTCCTCATTCATGTGAGTGGAAAGATTATGGAACATTTTCTCTTTTGGACTCATCGACAAAGACTTGAGCTGTTTCAAAAGTAAGTCTTAAATTCAAGCACCTAACCCCTCTTCCCCTAGCCCATAGGGCATTCTTTCGGGGTTTATGGGTGCCGGTCCGGCTGTTACAATTTGTCCATTGATGGCTTTGGGGATTCCTACCAGTTCCATCTTAGAAACCAAGATTTCCATTTTTAAGAGCAAGAAATCTAGTTTGTGTGGAAGAAGAACAAGCTAAAGAAGATCTGATCGACCGTGCATCGACTGCAATGAAGGTGGTGGTGTTCCCGGCGCCCTTCCAAGGCCATCTACCTCCCATGATCCAACTGGTCAAGCGCTTGGCTGTCCAATGCCCTGGTCTGTCGTTCACCGTCATACTCATGAGCACTCCCTTCTTCTCCGCTGCCAACGCCGCCGCCAGCATCGCTGCCGATAAGGCTTCCGGCGTCGGCGTCGGCGTCGACTCGATTGACCTCCCGCCGGTGGAACTCGCTAACCCTGAGAAGATCAAACCCTTGACTCGGTTATCGCTCTACACAGAGTTGCATCGGCCATCGCTCTCTGACGCGCTGCGGTCCCTAGAGGCCTCCTCCACCCCCATCTCGGCCTTCCTCATCGACTTCTTCTGCACCAACGCCATCGACGTCGCCACGAGCCTCGGCATCCCAACCTACATCTTTTTCACGTCCAGCGCCGTTCAGCTGGCGCTGATGCTCCACCTCCCGAAGCTCGACCTTGAAACACCGTCGCAGTTTCGGGAGTTGACGACAAAGCTCGAAGTTCCGGGAATGCTGCCGGTGGATCCTCGGGACCTGCCGGTGTCCACCTTGCTAGACCGAAAGGACGACGAGTACAAGTGGTTCCTCTACCACTGCAAGCGCTTGCCAGAGGCAAGAGGCATCCTCGTGAACAGCTTCCGTGACCTGGAGCCGACGGCCTTCAAGGCGTTGGCAGAAGGGGAGTGCCTTCCCGGTGGTCGGGCTCCAGCAGTGTATGCCGTGGGCCCGATGATTGGTAATCGCGAAACCACGTCTGGCGGAGGAGACTCGAGCCACGATTGCCTCAAGTGGCTGGATGAACATCCAGATGAGTCGGTCGTATTCCTGTGTTTTGGCAGCCGGGGAGCGTTTGCAGCGGAGCAGATCATGGAGATTGCGCGCGGGCTAGAGCTCAGCGATCACCGGTTCCTTTGGTCGGTGCTGTCGCCGTCTCACCAGTGGCCGGAGGTCTCCATCCACCCAACTGTGGATCCCTTTGAGGCTTTGCCCACTGGATTCATAGAGCGGACCAAAGGGCGAGGACTGGTCTGGAGCGGGTGGGCACCGCAGGTGGCCATACTCTCGCACCGGGCCACGGGCCTGTCACACTGCGGGTGGAACTCGATCCTGGAGAGCATCTGGTTCGGGGTGCCCCTTATTGCCTGGCCCTTGTACGCAGAGCAGAGAATGAACATGGTAGAGGTGGTGAGGGACTTGGGAGTGGGGTTAGGCCTGGAGAAGGAGTGGGCCGGCACAGCTGACGGCGGGTTGGTGAGAGGCGAAGAGTTGGAGGGAGCAGTGAGGACGTTGATGGAAAGGGAGGAAGGCAGGAAGGTGAGGGAGAAGATGAAAGAGATGAAGGAATTGGGGAGGAGAGCCATGGAGGATGGCGGGTCTTCCGGAACCAGTTTAGCCGGTATCGTCCATGAGTGGCTTGAGGGCTCGCTCATCCCCGGTCCATGAAAACTCTGTGAAAACGTTTCTGGCCAGTTCTCAAGTCTTTCTTTTTTTCCTTCTTAATTTTTCTGAAATGTTGTAGGATCTAGCGTTGCTTTGGAAAGTATGATCACCAACTTGCACCGACAAGTAATAGCAGAGATCTTTACTTGCAATCAATCATCTTCTAATCTGAAATCAAATCAAATGGCTGATTAGATTGTCCCCAATGCTTACCTTGCCCATGATAAATGCGTAAAGGTAAAGTTAATTTTTAATAATAATTTCTTGAAACATACCCTTAGTATAAAAGTGTTCTGTAATTGTAAATATGATAGATTATATATATATATATATATATATATATATATATATATATATATATATATATATATATATATATATATATATATATATATATATGAAACATTAGAGAGAATTTAAATGAAAATGAGTAGTTGATGGGACGTATTAATAAAAATTCAAATCTCAGTTACATTTTTTAGGCAGATCCGGGAAAAGTTAATTCCAGCGTAAGTAATATGAAACAGAAAAAACAGAAAAGAAAAGTTTGATGTTTTTAAAAAAATTTATCGTGGTAAAATTAACCCTGTTTGATAATGTTTTTTGTAAGGTAAAATTAACGTTGTTTGATGTACAAAGTAAAATATATGAGACTTTTTTCAGAACGGTTTAACAACAAACAGGGCAAGCGCATAGTTTGATCAAGATCTAAGCTTTCGCCAATATATTGATAACATTCTTACAGGTCCCTGAATACATCCTTCATTTCAAACTATACATGTCAATTGGCTTGCTTCATTTGCAGACTTTATTGATTTCGGACACTAGATCTTGCAATGTCTATCAGCTCAATGGACAGAAATTTCTTGTATAAGCACATAAGTTCAAATTGGTTCAAGAAATATAAAACTGTGGACACTAACCTTCCGATGTATCAAAACATATGAAGTTATAAATATGTTCATCCCTTTTATCCCTTTTACTATGACCAACTAATATTTCCTTTCCCTAGCTAGGTGTTTATGTGCTTGTTAAACACATACCAACTAATATTTTCAGTTGAAGATGGTGCCTGAAGTCCTCCATGTGAAGAGAGAGTGAGCCAACAAGAGAGCAAGAGAGGAGTGGAACGAGGAGAAAGGAGAGGGGAAGAGGCGACGGAGGGGAAAAAAAATAAAGAAAACGAGATAGACTGGAGAGAGCGAGCGAGAGACCGAGAGAGGAGAGGGGAAGAGGCGACGCATGGGAAAAAAGAGAGAAAACGGGAAAGGATGGGGAGAGCGAGAGAGAAGAGGCTCTGAGAGAGGAGAGGGGAAGGGGAAGAGGCGACGCAAGACGAGAGAAAACGGGGTAGGATGGACTCTCACCACCGACTTTTACAGGGTGAAAAATATCGCGATCGCGATCGTACGAATTTTGCGGGGTGAATTCGTCAACGTTTGATTTGATGCACTCAACAGCAACCGGGTGAAATTTAAAGCGGCCTTACTTTTTTCACCCGCTCCACGACTTTTTCCCCTGCAATCAAACGGGCCCCTGGTTATTGCTGGTTGAAACACACAATCGCAGGAAACCTAATCAAATTTAGATGGAGATCAGAGTCTGACGGTCTGAGGCGTCTGCACCCTTTGGTGGCACCAAGACTTGCATGGAAGACGCGGCACAGCCGACAAGGGTAACAACAGTGGAAGAGCAGGAAATAAGGCTGTTGGGCAGGACTGCAAGCAGTAGTACTGATCATCCATGTCTTCTCAGTCGTACGCATGAATAGGACACCACCTTCTCTGCAGGCCTTAGCCATTCAGAAACTAAGTCCCCAACCTTGGGCACCACCCTCCGCCGATAATGGAGGAAACCGGAGATCTTTTCTTCCTCCGGCGCTCCCTCCCTGCTTGATGCGTTTTTAAGTGTCGTACTTCAAATGTTTCTACAGGAAGGCAGAGTTTTTGGTGGTTCACAAGAGGCGAGAGGGTGAGAAGGGAAAAAGAATCGACAAAGATGTCTACATTTTGCACCTGAAATGAATGAGCGAGTTACGCAGGTTAATCGGTGGCTTTGAGATGGAAGGATGACTTTGTCTAAAATGAGAAAGACGGACTTGGGAGTTAATGAAAAGAAAAAAATTCATTCGGGGAATTTCTCTAGAACGAAAGGATTGTTTTGAGAAAATCTCAAAAGTAAATGGCGACATCCATGATGAAAGATCTGCGAGGACCCGTTTTTGAAGCAAGAAACAGCCTTGTCTCCCTCACTCGCCCTCATCTGCTACCGGAAACTTTGGTGAAAATAGCAAGGCATAACTCTGAGGCATAATGCGTTACTATACGTGCCGACTGCGACATGTCCAAAACAAGGAATCTGGTAGCCGCAGAAGAAGCGGCATCATCTGCATACTTATACAATAGCCACTCCTTCATCCGAGAGCAGAGAATAGAGCTTGCTAGAAAGAGGAAGGAGACCGGAGAAGAAGAAGATGAAGATGAAGAAGAGTGCGGTGATGTTCCCGGCACCCCTGATCAGCCACCTCGTCTCGACCATCCAACTCGCCAAACACATAGCCCTTCGCCGCACCAACCTCTCCGTCACCATCCTCCTGATGCGCCACCCATTCTCCTCCGCCGCCACCTCCTCCTTCATCGCTGCAGCCGCCGGTGACGCAGCTGCCTCCGGCCTCGACGTCCAGTTCGTCGAGCTCCCTCCCATCCAACTCACCCATCCGGAAGGCATGCAAGGCCTGACTCTACTCTCCGTCTACGCCGACATGCACAAGCCTTCCGTCTTGGAGGCACTCCTATCCCTCGCTTCCACCACCACCGTTTCTTCCTTCATCGTCGACTTCGTCTGCACCTCCGTGATCGACGTCGCCGCGGAGCTCGGCATCCCGACGTACGTCTTCTTTACTTCCGGCGCAGCTCTGGCGGCTCTCATGCTCCACCTTCCTCACCTCGACCGAAAATTCAAGTGGGAGTTCAGAGACTCGAAAAACAACATCGAGGTTCCCGGCATGTCGCCCATCCCAGCTCTGAAGCTGCCGTCTCCGTTGTTGGACGGCAGGGATGGAGAGGAGTACAGGTGGTTCCTCTACCATTCCCGGAGGTTGTCCGACGCCAAGGGCATCATCATCAACACCTTTGAGGAGCTGGAGTGCAAGGCCATGAAAGCTCTGCTACAAGGAAAATGCGCCCCCGCTGGCCTGACCCCTCCGGTGCACACAGTGGGTCCGTTGCTGGGACTGGACGGAGGCATGAACAGCTCGGACCATGACTGCATCAGGTGGCTCGACCAGCAGTCCCACTCATCGGTCGTGTTCTTGTGCTTCGGCAGCATGGGTGCGCTGCCTGTGGAGCAAGTGAGGGAGATGGCTCGAGGGCTTGAGCTCAGTGGGCACAGGTTTCTCTGGTCGGTGCGGACACGGCTGGGTCAAGGTCACAGGTTCACGCCCTGTGACGCGGACCTAGACGAGGTGCTGCCGGCTGGGTTCGTGGAGAGGACCCAGGAGAGGGGGCTAGTGTGGGCGGGGTGGGTGCCGCAGGTCGCCATTCTGTCCCATCCGGCGGTCGGTGGGTTCGTGTCGCACTGCGGGTGGAACTCGACGCTGGAGAGCGTCTGGTTCGGGGTGCCCCTCATCGGTTGGCCGCTCGACGCTGAGCAGAGGATGAACGCGTTCGTGCTGGAGAAGGACATGGGGCTGAGCTTGTGCGTGAGGAAGGAGGACCATGTGGTCGACGGGCTGGTGAAAGGGGAGGAGTTGGAGATGGTGGTGAGGAGTCTAATGGAGGGAGAGGAAGGCAAGAGAGTTAGAGAGAAGATGAAGATGATGAAGGAGATGGGGAGGGCAGCAATGGAGGAAGGAGGTTCTTCCGACTCCAATCTGTCAGCTTTGGTTGAAGAATGGACAAGCGGCAGTGGCGGCGTGACGTGCAGATGAAGCTGGTGCTTCTTTGTCGGCCAAACATGCTCTTTTCTTTCTTTCTTTCTTTCATTACACGGTTTTGTCATTTCACTGTCTGAGTTGCAGAATTTGGTTGTTCTCACAGAAAATTCCCTGTCAGTTCTCTAAGAATCAAAGTGAGTACTGTTTTATTGCCTTTGTTGCTATCATTACTATTATTTCCCATGTCAACGAACCTTCCAAGAACTAGACCTAAGTCTGGCATATCCAGAGAGGTCAACCTGAGATCGATCAGCCTCGTTCACCAGCCTTTAGAAGAGCGCTTTCTATCTGCAGAGAGGTTATAGTATTCGAAAACTTAACGTTGTCTGGCCTCCTTAATTTCATGTGTGCAGGAAGAGGGAGTTAGAAGTTGAGTCTGGATGACTTCGAATATCTTATAACTCACGTCTTATCGCGTGCGCTCTAAGCTGAAGTTAAGCCAACCAAAGCTTTTAGGAAGGTGAGGGACAGGTCGGAGGAATGCAATATTCTGTCAGATGAAAGGGTAAAGGTCGATTGGAGAAGGAATCAGATGCCTTTAACTATATATAGGGCCTCTCTCTCTCTCTCTCTCTCTCTTTCTTTCTCTGTGTACTCTCTCTCTCTTTTCAGCAGAAGCGGCCAAATTGACTGATTAGGTGGTGCATCTAAGAAGGATGCAAAGAGGTGCGATAAATTAATGCTATCAAACCGAAATAATTAAGACTATGATGGCACAATGAAGAGCATAATACAAAAAAATGAAAAGCATGAATGTGAAGGTACCATACAAACAGAGTGGTACAGCCATGAATACATAGATCCTCCCTCCAAAAAGGGGAACTCTCCTTTTGCAGTACTTTTGACTAGATGTATTCCTTATTAGTGTTCATATATCTTTTAAATCTTTTGATCATAATTTCTTACTTAGTTTGTTTAAATGTGTCTAAATTAGAAATATTTTGTGCCAACCCACAATCGCTTCTGCTGAATTAGTGAGTCCAACGGGTTCACCTATCACCGATTCAATTCTGTAGACATTTGGTTTGCAACAGTGCCTGACATGCTCAAGAAATATTGGACATTGAAGATTCGAATGTTATGAAATGGAGAAGGTGATAAGTGATTACAGCTGTATATTTAGATGGCATATGTGATGCCTGGATCTATTCATACAAGATTAATCTACTTTAAGGTGTCGAGGTTTAGCGATCTCACTCTGTATTTGGAAAAGTAAAATAAACGAATAAGTTGCAAAGAGAAAAAGGTTGTAAGTGATGGGTTTCAAGTGCATATTAATGAACTGTAAAGTAGAAACAGCATTTTTCATTCCTAACGTACCATAACTTTCATGACGCATCTGTATTGAGAAAGAAAGTTCTTTCTAGCAAATGCATTGAGATAATAGGTTATCTGTATTAGACCGAAATGCACACGTGAAAAAACCATCCTTTTTTCCTTACATTTTTTGACATCTCAAATGCATGTATGTAGTTACACTCACAAAACTAGGAGACTTTAAAAAACCAAGCGGCAGAGTAGGCATGCATACAGACAAGATTTAACGGGAGAGGTTACTCATTGCTGGTAGAAGTTACTAGAATAGAAAAGTAGTCTTTCCAGAATCAAAATCTCTCTCTCTCCTGGGTTCGAAGGGCTCCCTATTGGTATGACAGGTCATATATCCACTTTGTGGGTTTCTTGGATTCCAGCTTTCAGATTCTTTAGAGACAGCAATGACTACATCGCTTATTGCCACTCGTGGTTTGGGCCTAAGCCTAGGCATTGGGCCAACCCGACACCCGAAACCCGAGCCCGACCCAACCATTAAAACCCGAGGCACACCCAGGTTGGCCGATAAGTTATCGGGCCGGCCCAGTGCCCTTTTTTCCAGGCTCGGAACGGGTACAGGGTACCCGGCGGCAGCCCAACCAATGCCCAGGCTTATTTGAGCAGGCTGCCCCTCCCACCGGCACTTCTTCTCACTAAGGTCTGCACCTCACTGCTGGCTCCTGGAGTGCAAAGATACCGAAAGGGCGTCCTTTTGGGCCATGGGCCACCCCCTCACACCATCTTCTAGGCTTGGCTCATCCTTCATATGAAAATTGAAGCTCAGGAGACTTTGAAGAGATCTGCTTTTCATCTCCGAAGAGGTCAGGCAAAATGAACGCTGCTTAATGTGTTCTGTTCAAGGTACATCCTCGGCGTCGTCGGCCTCGTCCCTCGGCGGGCTCCTAGGGTGGCCCGTATCAATCTCCCACTCCCACCATACGCAACCAAACAGTTAAAATCTTTTTCTCGTAGGAGCAAGAAGTACTGTTTATTAAATCTACGGGTATGCCAGTAGCGTGAACACACGTTAAAGTAGCAAGAGATCCGTTGTCGAATCGACTATCGACTATAGAAATGAAATTGGAAAATACATATCAATTACTAAATTATGTACAACTGAACACTTAGTATCGCTGACCCAACTTTTCGATGCAGTCAACTTTTGGTACCTAAACAATTTTCTTCATGAGTTCTAGAACAGCTATACCATATTCAACATTAAAGCCACACAGTTTGCAAGTTATGTTTGTGCAGATTATTCACATAGATCAGTTGCTCAAACCTGTGCAATTGATGCCCTACGATTTGCAATTTTGCATGCCATGGACGTCATTTCACCTTTGAATCTCATGCGTCACATGCTGTTGCAATGTTGTTGCTTTATATTGCACCTTCATTCATTCGGCGATCCAGTTGAACACCGCAGCATGATGGCCTTTGCATCATGTGGTCAGCAACATCCTTTTGGTCGTGCAATATGAATCTCAATAGCCAGTCGTAAAATGTCAGAGATATTGCCTTTGTTGGAAAGTATAAGCCCAAGACCATAATCAAGGAGATCAGAGATTATTCAGAAAGTTGTTTGCCTATTCCTTCTTCACAGGTAAGAAGTAATGAACGATACTCGAACCCTTCTTAACATTGTTAGCACTGGAACCCTTCTTAACATTGTTAGCACGCTTAGCTGGACGCATTGCAGCACGTATCTCTTCCTGGATTTCTATGGGAAGCTCTTCAAGCACAGATGGATCAATATTGTCCAGGCCATAATCCCATGAATTGTTTTTGCCGTATGATACCTCACCACGTTTAACCATCACATTGGCGTTGCTGATCCCTTCATGCGAGGCCACTGCTTTTTCCTCTGCTTGGTTTGATCCAGACCCACCAGCGCTTTCTGCATCAATACAATATATATATATATATATATATATATATATATATATATATATATATATATATATATATATATATAAGGTGCTTTCTCCTTCCTGAACCATGAGTGTAACAACCAGTAACAAGACGAAGTAATTTCTACAAGGGAATCATCTACCTGCACTTGATTCTTCAATAACATTGGAGGTTTGTAGCTGTACTGATGAAGAGCAAGCAGGATTGCAGCCACGAAAGTATTCCGTGATTGGTTTTATACCCTAAGAATAGAAATTGTGCAAGCACCATGTGTATCATATATAAATACAAGTTTCACAACTTTTCCATGAAAATTGATTTTAGGCAAGTGCATCATCAAAGCCAAAAAGATCATAGGGGCACAACTGTGATTTGCTACCAGTATTATCAGCGTGCTTTCAGTTTTACTGCACAAGTCCAGAAAATTCAAGGGCGATATAACAAAGATCATTTGATGGTGTTCAAGACTTCATTGCACATAGCTAGATCATTAATTTGAATTCAGCAGTACCTCCATGTGCGATTATCTCATGGCTGCCAAGTGGAACTCCACAGAAATGTTGACCAAGATATAGATCATAAGCATGACTGTAGTTTCCATTATGTCCAAATTTGATGAACATACATGCAAATAAGCAGTTTCAACTGGTAAATTAGATCTTTAAGCGCTAAGAAACCCTTTTCAATTATACTCATGTAATCTAGTAATGCGGAAAGTCCATATATCCCATCACAATCAAACAGTAGTATTTATTCATGTTCCAGAAGTTTATTATTGAACCAACGACAAAGAAAACGAAGCATCAGGTAACCAAAATAGCTGCTCAATACTCATGCTTCTCGCAGCACATGCACACAAGCACACACACACACATCACAGAAACTGTACTTACGGATGGCACTGCATGGATATTACTAGCTGAAACTGAAAGTGCAGTAACTCCCCAAGAGCAGCCATCTGGATTCGCATGTTCTTTTTGACACCGTAAGCCAATATATTCATGCAGCCCACTGTTAAATAGCTTCAGAGCATCTTCCTGAAGTTTTTGGGTCCCATATCTTAATGGACAGGACTTTGAGGGGAATTTCTTCTCTGTTTCCACATTGGACTGCAAACATCAAGTCAAAACATAGTCAATGAAAACACATTCAGAAACACTTATATTCTGACAGGGACACTGTTTAACGCAGTTGCTTGGCCACCTAAGCATGTGAAAATAAAACTCATTTTAGACTGTGATGCTTGTGTAAATAAAAACATGCACATAAGCATGCAGGCAGAGGCAGACCATCTTCATTAGACAACAAATTCTTGTAAACATCTTAATATAGTTAGAGTCCGTTCATGGAGGGTAATATGTTCTGCATATTATCCCTTGAGTTATTCTTGGAAATCCCATTCTAACACATGTCAAACAAATGATGAGCATCTTTACTGGCTACAGAGCTGTTAAGTATTTGTCTTTCTTGGTTCAGGGACAAGTAAGAGCTTGTTTGAAACCAAATTATAATCATGCTCTGAAAAGCTGGGGTTAAGAGTGCAGAACCAGGGGCTAACCATAAAGAGAGATAAAAAAAAACAATAACCGTAATTAGCAAGCTGAAAAAATAGAACAGCTAAATACCTGATATGCTCTAGCATGTAAGGTTAGGGTTTGGGCAACCCTCTGGTTTTGCTCCAAATCAGACTGTATACGTTCATTGAGCTCCTCACAGAGTTCATTTAGCCAGTTTTGTACCTAAATAGATATTTCAGTAAAGAGACAAGCACACTAACAAACATGAAAGGTCAAAAACCTGAAAAGGAAGTAACATTTTGATAATCAAACGAATATAACCCCAGTATGGTGCATCAAACACCCAGCTATTTCAATAACAAAATGAAAAAGAAAAAGCAGAAAATTCTGGCAGAAGTAATTATAGGACTCCTTGTACATTAATGCAGCAGTAGTACCCGTAAGAGTTATCAAAGGAGATTGATATGGCAAGGATTGGACTATGGGACACAAGCTTTTCTTTCTTCTTAGTGCTCCACAACAGGCAAGTAATCTTGGTTTTTTAGTCAAGGGCGCAGAAAAACATTTAAAACAAGGTAGTGAACATAATACCAGCAGATAAACATACTCATAGTGGTTAACTGGAGAACATGAGCCAGAAATGAGATCATCAGTTTGATATGCTGTCAAAGATCCCATGTTTAACAAAATAAGAACAAGCAAGGCAGCATATCAATGTAAGAACATCCAAAAGAATATGCAAGGTAGTGGTACTATAAGAAACTATAAAAAACATAACAAATCAAAAACGTAAAAAAGAAATCCTTACAGCAGAAATCGTTCTCAAGGCTTTCGGACCTGGAAATGTCTTCCCACAGCCATGGCTCATGGGAAGCAAACGACCCTTAACTTCTTCCCCACTGATGCCCCTAGCGATATTCCATAACCATGTACTGAGTGATGGATTAGAAAAGACGAATAATCAGTCCCAAAGGAATAAGTAATGCATATCCAGTTACAGTAAACAGAATCAACCGCCAAATGAACATGTGTCAGTGCACCTAGCAGCCAAAAAAAAAAAAAAGCAACGTCCTAACAAATTTACTCTCTACAAAGGTACAAACTTCTGAAAAAACATACTTCATACTTTTTTTGGTATCTCTTAACACATGCCATTCATGCAGTTGGATGATCAACTGAATATTAATGTTCATGGAACTTTTGGCAATTTAGACATGCTTTTTTCAACAATCAAACTACTAACCCAGTATTTATTCCATAAAGTGACTGAAGTTTTTCTTCAGAAAACTGCAAGAGGTCACCAACAAAATGCACCCCAAGATCACTTTCAACTGAACTACCCAGTTTTCCTCCAAGCTGCTTCCTGAAAAGACCCATGCTTGAGCACCAAAAACAGGCAAAAGCAAAGAAGCTGTAATGGAGAACTTGGCTGGTCTCTAAAGAACTACAAAGAGAAACAACCTAAAGCTTACCAAGTCTTATATTGAAAAGGCTATGGCAATGGCAGTCTATATCGATGCATTCCGCTAATTTAAAGTCCCAAGCAAAACAAGCAGTAACAGAGAATTACATTTTCTTTATGGGGAGAGATGCCA
Source organism: Nymphaea thermarum (assembly GCA_011799765.1). Lineage (NCBI taxonomy): Eukaryota > Viridiplantae > Streptophyta > Magnoliopsida > Nymphaeales > Nymphaeaceae > Nymphaea > Nymphaea thermarum. The sequence goes on from JAANDH010000043.1 coordinate 573,085, forward strand.
GTAACTCTTTGACAGATGATAGTGGTACTATAGTTTGTTGTGCAGGCTTATGCATTGCACTTGAAAGTTTTGCCAGCATCTGCCAAAATTGCAACAGAAACAGTACTAACAGGATTTCAAATTTAATTTAAAGGTCAATACAAGAATAGATGCACAAAACAAACAAGCCTTACAGCCAAGTATAGCTGTACTTCCTAAAGCCAAACTGTGTAAAACTAAATCTAATAAGAGACAAGATAATGATCATGAAGAATGTACAGATGAAAAAATTCACCTTATTGTGAGCAATTCCAGCAGAACATGTAAACTTTGTCTCCATCAAAACTTCCTTTCGAAGGGCTGCCACAATAACAGCCCCACAAGCTAGTAACTTATCATTGCAGTCAGCATCACTGCGACGAAGCCACTCCTTAACAACCAATTCCCTATCTGTTTCATCCTACACACGTGCAAATTTGCATTCATGCAACAAGTGGACAGTGAATATACACTAAAAAATCAATATTGTTAAAAAGGGTAAACCTTGCAAATCCCTATAACATGGGTATTCGTTGTCTCATCATCAAGTGCTTCCATTGTTTCAGGAGGACTTTCAGATAGCATGTCTCTGGCTGCATCAGTGAGGTCAAGGTAAACCTCATCGATAGATGCACGCTCACACCTACCTTTTCTTGCAAGCACAGAAACAACCTACATGGGTTATGGTATACGCTTAGAAAACATAACCGAAAGTATCAAGATACACTGCTTAATAATTGAAAGGATAAAGTGCAATGTCATGTCATTTTCTTCGACAAACCTCAGATCCTGCATCTCTGTACAAATTTAGGTCAGCTTTACCCCGAGCTACTGGAACCTGAATTAATTGGATCTCTGGACAGACTTTTTTAGCCTCATCTCCACGCATAGAGCTGAAAAAAACTGCTAATTTGAGGTTCCCTAAACAATATTTTGATTCAGAGAATGAGATGATGGTAGAATTTGGATGCTACGTTACCCACCGTTTCACGCCATATTTTCGAGCCTCATAGCTGACAGCAATCAGACCCCCACCTTTCCAGGAATTGTATTGCACTACTGCGGTAGGAACACCTTTTAAATCTGGGCGTTTTCTTTGCTCCACTGCAAGTAGCATAAGAGAGAGAATAAAACTATATCAGTACATCACGGAACCTGCTGATTTTATTTTCTAGCCATGCAGAAAAACAAAGACGTTTTATCTGAATCTTAGATGGTAGGATGTATGGTACCTTTGTTTTCCTTTTCTCATAAAGGGTAGCGAATAATCTTCTTTATGTGAATTAGCAAAAGAACAACTTAAATAACGATAATTGCCCAGAATATACTTTCTGAAATCTTGCCGGAAGGAAACTCAGAAACATCCCCTAGCAAAGATTTTAAGTACAATTCAACCGTCCAATTAGATGTTTCTAGAACTTATTTCATTGATCCAAGTGAAGTTTCACAACACCATTTCTCAAATGGCAGGGTCATCGACCTAGCAGCCATTGATGGGTTCCGCTTTCAGCCAACAACTGATGAAACCATGTCTCAGAAAAACAAAGTCGAGAACATTAAGCAAGCAAGCCCTCCAATATGTACTTGATGATCGGTTAGATTGCATCGGATAATTAATTGAAAAAAAAAAATTCTACCGACGAAATCCCTCGAAAAGTTGGCACTTGGCAGGTGCGAGAGAACAATGTCAGGCATGTGCATGAGACTGTTTTAGTCCCACTGTTGGTGGACTTGTTTATTTCTGTCACTTACTAAAGTAGTACTTCCTGCCATCAGCCATGGCTGGTTCAGTTGTGAAAGAGAGAGAGAGAGAGGCATACCTTGGACATAGAAGCAATCCATGTCGACATGGGCGATGACGCGGACGTCCTTATGAAGTTCGGGCCGAGCTACCGGCATCTGGTTCTTCCCTCCCTCCCCTTTCCCTCCAAAAGAAGATTGTCTCCTCCTTCCCGCCTTCTCTGTTCTGCCCTGCCTTGCCTTCCCCTCTTCGGTTCTACTTGCCTTGGGAACTCAATGGGTGGGATATTAAGACCCAAATTCGTTTGCGGATCCGGACTATTGAAATCAATTCTCATTTCTCATTTGCCCGTCGAGTTGTTAACGACAGGTCGTTTGATTGGGGATAGAACTAACATGAACTTATGTCTCACTACTGTCTTATTTTTATGGATAATGATGTCAATGATGTTCATTATTTACTCTTACAATGATGTCAATGATGTTCATTGTCTACTCTTAATTCTACTCTTAATGATTTTAGGAACTGAACACTACGTTCTTCTTGTTGACGTTTGTTTGTATACGTTTGTTGTGTCTGTATTGTCTATCCTTTGTTTCTATTATGTTTGCTTTGTCTGTTTTGTTTGATGTTTGCGTATAATCAGTTTTACTTATCAAACTCATTACTTCATGCAAGTGTGGGTGTAAACAACAAAGCATAGTTGAGGAAGCATTGGATATGGTTGTTGAACTACAAGAAAGAGTACATGTCTTAGACTCGTCATTCTTTTTCTCTGAAATTAAAAAGTGCTACCCAAAAAACGAAATATGCCCCTTAATTTTTATTAGCACCTACGAAATAAAAAATGAATGCATGTACTATAAAAGTGCTTATTTCGGGAACGACATAGAATATCAATTTTTATTATTAATAATATATATTTTATTTTATATTAAAAAATAATTTTATTAAAAAATAATTTTTTATTATAATCGAGTCTGAGTCAGGCTCCGGGTTCGGGTATCGAGCCAGGACCCCACTTCGAACATCAAGCCGGTCCGATGCCCACCCCTACTCGAGAATACCCATAAATAATTGTGGTCCATCTATAAACGTCAGGAGTGCAACCATGACCCTTTGTTATTTGTTAATGACGATCATCATTACTGCTCTGGATGGTAATGGCCCACACTTTCAGCTTATTGACTAAGATATGCAATAATATTGGGAAACTGGTAGCTGGGATAGGACTTGATGCATTTGGCTGAGACTTGGTCAGACTACCTTTACAAACTGGTAGGAAACCTTTGCTACAGCTTTCAGTGCAGATAGACCATACCCTTCGATCTTTATGTTGATGCAATAGAAAGGCTTCAGGTTATAAACATGAAACATTGAATGCACCTTAAAGTCACTCATTATGTTGATCGAAACTCATATATATCTTGTCTTTCAACTGTTTACTAGAGTTCGACTTCATATCTGAGATCCAATGGCGGTTTTTTTATACTTTTTTTTTTTATGCTGTTGGAAACAAGTAAAACCAGACTTAAAATAGAACTAGATTTTAAAACTTCTGTCCTTGCTTAAGATCCATCAACCACAAGGTCTAGGTGAATTAACAAATAATAAGGAGAGAGAAAAAGCAAGTGAGACAGAAAAAGGGGTCGAAAAGAATAGTCTTGAAATAATTTAGGCCCTCATATAACAGGTTGTTTGAATCACAAGAATTTTACTGTGTAGTGGGATACCTTTTCCATATTTGTTAGACATGACATTATAGCTTACCCTGAATTCAGGGGTTAACTCTATGCTACAAATGCACTCTCAAAAAAGCTAGGTCCACTCAAAATTTAGACATTCTCGTAACACATCCAACCGTTTAAGATAGACACTCCAAAGAAATTTCATAAGCTGGAACATGTTCTAAGAGGACAAAAGCAAAAATATGCATTTGGCTTACCAAAGAAATAAAACAGATCGTGAAATTGAGGAAGCTTCTCCTAGCCACCGAGCGAAAGATTTGAGACAAGGAAAAAGAAATTAAGGGTGAGAGAGAGAGAGAGAGAGAGAGAGAGAGAGAGAGTGAGAGAGAGCCCTAACAACCAACAAAGAGAGAGAAGAGAACCTCAAATCAATGCAAATGAGAAAAATCCTAGTTACTGCAAATCCGAGACAAATAGAGGGAGGGAACTAGAGAGAAAACAAGAGAAAGAGAGAAAAATGAAAACCGGATCTCGACATGGAAAAAGCTATTCAGCGCAACCATGGAGCTCCTTGCAGCAATGAAGGTGAACACACGACCTGTCATCGATAGAATTGAGGAAGCAAGACCCGTAGAGCATTGGGTGAGGGGGAGACTCAGAAAAGAGAAGGGGAGAGTCAGAGGAGGCCGAGAGAAAGAGAAAATGCTTGACTACGACTCGAGGCCAGCTCGGGGGGCTGGAGTATCCTGTTTTGTGCTGTTCCGGGGGTTAGCTTGAAACAACGTGGAATACAAGGGCTTTCTACCCCTGGTTCAATTGGCTGTCTGTCCTGCGAACTGTATTTCATAAAAAAATCAATTAAAGATGACATGTCCTTTGGCCATCAACTTTACTTTGATGGAATTACTCAAAATGAGACCCCATGAAAGATCGAATTCAGAATTTCAGGATGCAAAATTTCTTTGAATTCAGTCCTCTAGGACCGACCCACTTGAAGTATGGTCTGATCTTGGTGTCCACCGTGCAGTTTTTATTGTTCCAAACTGAAATTTTTAGCTTTTAAGTGGCTAGACAAGTTGAGGTTAGACAGTTGATGCCACCAGAAACTTATGAGTAGTATAAACTTTTTGAATGTTTGCAACTACGGAACTTTCTTTCAGGACTGAGATTCGAAGACATCGGCGAACAAAAGAACAGAAAACTGCGTACAAGATATAGAGAGGGAGAAAGAGTAAAGCAAATTGCCATTACCGAGGTGCATCACAGTTTTACCAGGTGGCGTGGAGTAGAAAAAGAAAATTAGAGTGAAAAAAACAAATTATACAGCAAGGCAGAACGCAGAGGAAGCCCATCACGAGTCCGTAACAATGCCGAAGGCCAAATCACTGGTCTCCGCTCCACTCAGCCACCACCATCTTCAAATTATTGTAGGAAGATCCGCCTTCCTTCACCGCCTTTCTTGCCGACTCCTTCATCGCCTTCATCTTCGTTCTCACCCTCTCCCCTTCCTCACCTTCCATCAACTGCCTCACCGCCCTCTCCAACTCCTCTGCTCTCACAAAGGCGTCGTCATCGACGCTCTCCTTCTTCAAGCCTACAGCCAACCCCAGATCGTTCACCAACTCGAATGCGTTCATCCTCTGCTCTGCAAAGAGGGGCCAGGCGATCAGCGGCACCCCGAACCAGACGCTCTCCAGAGTAGAGTTCCACCCACAGTGCGACACAAACCCACCGACGGATCGGTGCGAGAGAATGGTGACTTGGGGCACCCACGTCGGCCAAACCAATCCCCGATCGCGGGTCCGCTCCAAAAAGCCGTCCGGCAAAACCTCCTCCAGATTGGCGTCCCGCCACTGAACCACCTCTTCGGGCGGTGGCCGAGATCGCGCGGACCACAAGAACCTCTGCCCGCTAAGCTCCAGCCCGCGAGCCACTTCTCGGAGCTGGTTATCAGGGAGAGTGCCCCAACTGCCGAAACATAGAAAAGCCACAGACCCATCGGGTTGATCGTCCAGCCACTGGATGCATTCGTGGTCCGATCCCTTGTTCGTGTCAAGAGCCAACAGCGGTCCGACAGGGAGAACGGTGGGGCCGGCGCCGGCGAGCAACTGGGGCACGGCGTCTGCAAGTCGCGGTTGCAACTCGTCGAACGTATTCACTAAGATCCCCTTAATCTCGTGTAGCTTCCGCGAATGGTAGAGCATCCACCTGTAAGCGTCGTTCTTCCTATCATTGAGAGGCATCAGCAGGTCGTGTGGTGGGAGAGAAGGCATGCCGGGGATGGTGATGTTGGTCGTGGATTCTACGAACTCGGTAGAAATCATGGCGTCCAATTTGGGGAGGTGCAGCAACAACGACAATAGGTACGCCCCTGAGGTGAAGAAGACGTATGTGGGGATGTTCAACTGTGCAGCGACGTCGATCATGGTGGTGCAGAAGAAATCGATGACGAAGGCCGAGACCTTGGTGGACGCACAAAGTGACCGGAGGTGGTCGGACACGAAGGGCTTGTAGCTCTCAACGCAGAGAGAGACTAAGGTCTCCGGTCGGGCATCTTGCAGAAGGTCACTTCAACCGGAGGGAGGTGGACGAAGCGGACATTGAGGGCGGTGGATGCGACCGTCTCCATGTGTGCAGAAGCTGGAGAAGGACCCAGAAGACTGGGCATCAAAAGGGTGGTGATGGAGAGGCGTGGGTGCAGCTGGGAGATGAATTTGGCGAACTCAATCACGGAGACGAGGTGGCCTGCTGTGGTGGCTGGGAAGAAGACCACTGTTGACTCCATGGCTCTCTCTCTCTCGGTGGGCTTCTTTAGCAGGCCGCGAGGCCTCGAAGAAGAAGATTTGCTCGGCTAAGTGGAGGCAACGCACTAGTTGCTCTCTTTCGTCTCAACGGTCGGCCAGAATCTCAGAGGCACAACATTTTTGGATGTTGATGGTTGGCATGGTCCCTTCTATAAGTGGCCACTGGTGCTAGTGGTTCATTCGTAAGGTTCAACGTTTTTTTCCTTTTTCTTCATTTATTGCAAGAACTTTAATAAAAGTACACGCTATAAATGATAGATTTAAATAACTGTTAAGTCTAATTGATACTGTCAACTATGTCATAAAGAGGTGCAGTTATGAAAAAATAAAAGAGCTAATTAATATAAGCATGATTGGGGTTAGTAACTGAAAATGTTAAATGAGAAATTAAGGAAGAATGAGGGCAGCTGAAAAGCCATGTTCAGAAAACCTCGTAAGAGGTGTTGCTGCTCATGTATTGGCCTTGTTTAAGGCTCTACTACAATAATTTGGGTTCCCATTTGCTGCAGCCATGGAGGGAAGGTCCCAACAATTAAAAATTGGGGAAAAGTGGGAGCTAACTCTTGTTTTCTTCTATCTTGGGGTGAAGATCAAGAGCAAAGAGGGATTGGTCTACATGTCTGTCATCCGCATCTTGGAGGATCAAAGAAGCTAGGGAGCAGCTGGATCGCCTTGGAGTAGCCCTGCAAGTACATCAAATTGGCTGCACCTTGGAGCAATAAGGTATGAGAATATGCAGACGTTTATGCAGCATGTAATTCATATATGTTATACTTATGGAATATAAATGTACAAAAGTAAATATGTAATGTGTATACGAGTAGGCCTAGAGTAAGAAGTAGGCTGTCAGACTGAAATTGCTAGTATGCATATTAAAATGAAAGGTTGAACATGATTATAGAATTGCTCCTACAATTTAGAATATAATCTGATTTATTAAAGAAGCATGTTGCATGATAAGCCTTACGACAGATGGTACATGAAAGGGTGATTTGACGTGATGATACCTCAATTTCAAAGGTGCATAACCTGATATTTCTATAGCCTGTGTCGCTTAAACAGGGAAAACTCTTGTTCTTATGAAGGTCTACGTGTGTGTGTGTGTGTGTATATATATATATATATATATATATATATATATATATATATATATATATATATATATATATATATATATATATATATATATATATATACTATTAGTGCTGACCATACCAAAAAGCTGATGGAAAGGAAAAGAGAAATAGCAATTGTATGCCATTAGCATTGACCATATAACAAATCATAAGCACACTCGCTTCACTTTGGCTTCCCTATAGTCTGTCATGTCATTTTTTTGGACTTTAAAATCAATTTGCAATTGTCATTGATTTTGGACACTAATGGCATCTTGATTGGTATGGTTAATGGCATCTCATTGTCATGAATCCTGACTTTTTTTGGTATGGTGAGCACTAATGACATACAATTTGTGATCAAGTGAATACTAATGGCATACAATTTGTGGTCAAGTGAGTACTAATGACATACAAATGCAATGAGTTCTGACATTTCACACAAGTCCTAACCTTTCTATCTTTTTGGTATGATGAGTACTAATGACATACAATTTGTGGTCAAATGAGTACTAATGACATACAATTTGTGGTCAAGTGATTTTTAATGGCATATAATTGCAATGAGTTCTGACATTTCAAACAAGTCGTGACCTTTCAAGAAAGTCCTGAGCTTTCCATAACATTCAGGAAATCGTCCAAAGTGCTTTTCATGGAAAGACAATTCTGGAAAGGAAAGGTTGCAATTAGATGCCATTAATGTTGACCATACCACAAATGGTATGCCATTAGTGTCCATAATTGGAATTGTATGCCATTAATGCTGACAATACCAAGAATCTCAATCAGCACTCCTTTCAATCTGATAGTTGGCATTCACTCATCAGATTTTCAGAAAGCACTCCTTTCAATCTGATCTTGAAGGTCATGTCACGTCAGAACAAAGCCTTGTTCACTTTTCATGAACATCAATTTGCAATTGTCATTGATTTTGGACACTAATGGCATCTTGATTGGTATGGTTAATGGCATCTCATTGTCATGAATCCTGACCTTTTTTGGTTTGGTGAGTACTAATGACATACAATTTGTGTTCAAGTGAGTACTAATGACATTCAATTTGTGGTCAAGTGAGTACTAATGACATACAATTGCAATGAGTTCTGACCTTTCAAACAAGTCCTGAGTACACTTCTTGCCGCAGAGCTTGCATTGGACATTTGATCAAATCTATCTCATTTTTTTGTGGCAAACTACCAACAAGGGTCTGGTGGTTTTCTACGCAGTGGATTTGGCTGTCTTATTAGTTGTTGTCTTTCATTGGTTGGGAAATGGGCTGTTCCAAAAGAGATGTGTTGGTATCAAAGCCTTGATTCTGCCAGCCATGGGTGTGGGAACCTTTAGGTACATGCCAACTCTTTGACAAAAGGAGCTTTCAATAAATTGGTGCTCCAGTATGGACGACCAAATTTGATTGTCATTGTGGGAGTCAAAGAGCTTTTAATTTGAGCTAAGCCTTCGATCTTCTTTGCTTCTCCTTCTCTGTATAGGATCGATAAGTCATATCCGTTTTTCTATTCTATCTTTTCTTCTCGGCTTGTTCTCTAAACACATTTCCAAGGGTCCTTAGCATTCGTAGTTCTGATCTCATCCACTAGAGAGAGAGAGAGGTTAGTTTAATAAGCATAAGAATCAGAGTCAGGGGTCGGGGATTAGGATACCACTATTTGACGAGTCCTCTTTCCCAGCTCTCAGTCATGTTCCCATTCACGGAACACTTTCGAGATCGGCTTGATTCTCCGATTGCAGCTTACTCTTTGAATGCGTTATTCAACATTATCTCGACAGGTTTGAGAGCGCAGGGGTACGACGGGTTCCCCTCAGAAGGGCAAATGGATCAGGCGTTTAGGCAGCCTTCTAACCCTCGGCCTATCCGGCCTCGCGCGGATTCACACCCTTTCGTTTCTATCAAAGTCAGCCTGACAAAGCATTTGATCGTCGCGGTTTCACCGGTCAGGGTCTAACACTAGACCTTCAAATAGTTGGGCTGCACTTCACGTTGATGTTGGCTATGCACCTTTTGCATCTGATGACTCAGTTCATAGACCTAGTCAGATAAAGGAAGGAGGCGGATGGCCTTCCTCCTCCTAGTACCCTGACTCGGGCTTCGGTTGTCTGTCTTTTAGGCCGAAGAGAGCACCTAATGGGGGCAGCGATACACATTCTCAGTGTCTCGATAGCTCATAGGCAGCTCGGACTGAGCCCTATTGAGTTGCGCTTCTTTCGCCTGATTGACCGCGTATCTCAACGAATAGATTGAAGAAGTCAAGTGGTTTGGTTGTTGTGCGCGCCGGAGGCCTATGGGGTAGCCGAGTTGCTGACGAGGGGTGCTGTATGCTAACGGTAATGACCTCCCAAGAAGGGGAGCTGCATCAAAAGAGACCCTAAACAGACTGTATTAGAGCAACAGTCAGACTCGTTGCAAGAAAAGGTAGTTGAAGCCTTGAAGGTGTTAGGCGGAGAGAATATAGCACGTAGAAGCTTATAGAGTCGATAGTTCGACGGCTTAATGCTTGCCAGAGAGAGTTCTATAGGCCTTTTGATAAAGACATGACCATAGGATTTCATAGATCCTCTGAAAGACCCAGCTTCAATACCCGGATTGAGTATTCATGTCAGGATTTCGTGCTGAGGAGGCCTTCGCTCCGTTGGGACGAGCTGGTCAAGATGTGGTGCCTAGTCACTCACATCGGTGAGGGCTGCACTGTGCCACCCCCTTTGAGTTCTGCTTTAGCAAAGCTGACAGTAGGTCAGACAGGTCTGAGACCATCCTTCCTTTCATAGGCTGGAGCAAACCTTGCGTTTACATAGCTATGCCCTTTAGTTGCATGTTCAACCTAGGCAGGACCCTACTTGCTGGTTTATCCATCATCCAATCCACAACAAATCGGATGAACGCCTTAGACTTCTCACCTACCCAAAGTAGATTGAAAACTACCATTCCGTCGAATCGGAAAAGGTTTAAAAAAGCACAGAAGGTCAGTTCGGTGGTCAGATCTGAAGGGGTCGGGTCACTTCGGAGGGTGGGGAAGGAAGAGCTGGTGTGGCGCGCAAAAGAAAAAGTTGAGGCAGTACCGCGCGGGTAGTGGGTGGGAAAAGCTCAGTATGGGGGACAAAGACAACGAAACCCTCACTTTGGGAGCGGGTAGGGTGTCGTCTTTCATATCAATGATAGACTTTGCCTCAAGATAGATGTATCCCGTCTCCATCCTTGCCATTTATGGAAAAAGATAGAATAGAGAAGTCAACATAGGAAGACCTTTTGCCCAAGAAAAAAAGGAGAGGCATAGAGCATACTCGAGATCAGTGACTATGGACCAGAAGCCAATAACTCGCGTTATTAGTTGCTGAAGCGGAAGGCTCTTCCAAAGTGGTTTCCGAACGAGAGCGGGTTGTTGGCTAACGAACATCTGACTGGAGTGACAAAGTTCATCTTCGACAGAGGAGAGCGAAGGAGAGGCTGTTGGGGTTTAGGAGTCATCTGCTCTTGCTACCTCTGACTCCACTACTGCAGTATCTGACACAGGATCTTCGTGCTTCAACTACAGAAAAAGAAAGGTCTACTTAATCACCAGAATCAATTGCTCCATCTACGGATGCTTCTAAGGTTATGCTCGCGCCTCCACAACCGGATACGTGAATGGAACGGGTTGGTCATCATCAATCGTAGATGGGACTGGCACGGGAGTAGTGGGACCTAGGGCTGGATCTCCATCACGAACTCGAGCTCCCCTATTCAAGCTCTCGAAAGACAGAATCGAGACCCCGATCACTCATCTGTACATAGAACTGTTTGTTGTCAATCGAAAGTAGCAGATCAAGGCTGCTTGCTATTGACGATGTACCTACCAATCCGTCTCACCACTCTCCCTGCTTCCGAGGGTGAGGATCCTGGTCGAGACCTTGGCGGTTCCTCCCCTACCAGACTTGCTCTGGCTTTCCCCTACCATCCAATCTGAGTTCACATTCTTCGGATCGGTTTCGCTGTATACACCCATCAGACTGTGTCGTTCACCTATCACCCACTCTCTGGGAAAGAACATGCCTGTGTTGTCATCTTTCAGTACTTCGGGAGATGTGAGCTTTTGTAAGATGGCATTTGCTTTCCTCCATCCGGAAGACTACAAGCTCCACAAACTGCCAAAAGGACCTTTCTCTGACGCAGGTCTCCGGTTGAGCACGTGGAACCCACTCACCATTTTTTTCCAGTCGTGAAAGAGACCTAAAAACTGTCCGGTGATTTTCGTTCGGTCCTCTCGTAGCCTTGTAGCATTGGAAGAGGCAGTGTCTTTTTTCATTCGCATCCCTGTGACACACTGGGCACAAGTAGTCGGCCCGACCACTCCTTTGGATGGAAATCGCCAGTAACAGGTTTCCCATGTTAAAACCAGGAATGTCTTTGAAAAACAAAGGGTTGTCCAGATTTCCTGGAACCGGATTGATCCTGCCCCGCTTTGATCGTTGACCACCAGTGGAAACCTTTCTTGAGAAAGGGGTGAGTTCCTCGTGAGCCGCCCAGACTGACTTTTTTTCCAACAGCTCTCTTCCTCAAGCCATTCCACTCCACTAGAAAGAGTGCTATCTCGCCTATACGGTGAGGAAGGTATGGAATTTCTATCTAGTCTTTTTATGGTTTAGACTAGTGAATAGAAAGAAGTGTGTGGTCAGATGACTGAGAGTGGAGTCTAGAGAAAGAAACGTTGAGTCGTTCCATCTAATGAGTGAGGATTTCGTAGTTCTCATCAACTCATGGTAGATTGCCTATAGAGGGTGAGGAAGCGATCACTCCACCGGTCCGGTGTCTCATTTCACAAACTCCATTCAAGTCTTTCTGTTTTCGACTACAGCCCACTATCGATCAAGTCTTCAGCATGCTCCTCCGAGCAATTCCCATACCGATGGTTGTGTTCGGGTTGTATCGTATTTTCATTTCTTTTCTTCCTCTTCTCATCTCGCTGGGCCGCATCGGCACGCGGGAAGCAGGTGTTGTATGGTACCCCTGAGGGGATTTGTTTGCAGGTGTCAGCCACTAGGGGGGTGAACGAATGGTAAGGTAAGCTCTCTATAAACACAAAACAAGAGTTGCTTAGCTAGCACTGTCTCACTACCTTCGCCCACTTAGAAGTGGATTCGAACCACTGACACAAGGATTTTCAGTCATTTACTCTAACCAGCTGAGCTACCTGAACCACTTTCCTAAAGAAAGATTCATCGAATAGCGTCTAACCTTATAGTGGTGTTGGATAGTCGGGAGGAGCTTGCTCAAGAACCGAGAGTCGTCCAGTCCCTGGCCAAAGGGAGCTTGCTTATAGAAAGAAGTGCGGCCGGCCCTCGTTCGGTCAGGTGTTCTTCGCTATAGTATAGACGCCACCAAGGCTGCTCCGTCTCACTAAGTGAAGTGGTGCTATTCCGTCCTGTGCCCGTTGTGCGAAGGGGGTTCAACCAAGAGGCTCTTTCTCTCACGTTCATTCGCCCGCCCGTTCCACTTCCGTGCCGAAGGAAATTTGATTCGAACCCATCCTTCTTGTATTTAGATTTAGCATACCAATGCCTTCAGCCACTCAGCCATACCGTAAACCAAGTGGATCGGAATGGGATGTGCCGGGTAGCCCGAAGGACTATCTGATCTGATCCACAGCGTCTGGCGAATAGCAAGAGAGAGATTGGAACCAGAGAGCTATGGTGACTCGAGAGTAGGCAACACGTTTTGCTTTCTGTTCAAGCTCCACTCGTTGCCTACTCGTCAGTCACCCCGGAACGACGAAGCGGATGAAGGAGCGGAAGGAGGGACTTGAACCCTCAACCTCAGCCTTGGCAAGGCTATGCTCTACCATTAAGCTATTTCCGCCTAGCTCGTGCTGCAAATTCGCTCGCTTCGTCAAGCTCTTTACGAAAAGTCAGTCTACACTATACTCTCATTGTTTAAGTTGACTCCATGATCAAACAAGCAAAGCACTCTCAACTTTGAATTGAATGGCATTAGTGCCTACCATAAGCTTTGAATGCTTCGCTTTGGCTTTCAAAGCACTCCTTTCAAAGTGATCTTTAAGGTCATGTCACGTCAGAACAAAGCCTTTTTGTTCATCTAAAAAATGAGTGAACTCGCAACTTTCAATGGCGTCAGGGCAAAGCACACTCGCAAAGCATAGGGCTGATTCAGACTCACTCTGATAGACTATCAGACAAGAAGGGAACTCATATTGATGGACAATTGTCATTGATCTTCATTCTTTGTGTGATGGTCAACACTAATGACATACAATTCCAACCCCATTTGTGTGATGGTCAGCACTCATGGCATACAATTTTGCATTCATGCAACAAGTGGACAGTGAATCAACAGTAAAAAATCAATATTGTTAAAAAGGGTAAACTTTGCAAATCCCTATAACATGGGTCTTCGTTGTCTCATCATCAAGTGCTTCCAGAGTTTCAGGAGGACTTTCAGATAGCATGTCTCTGGCTGCATCAGTGAGGTCAAGGTAAACCTCATCGATAGATGCACGCTCACACCTACCTTTTCTTGCAAGCACAGAAACAACCTACATGGGTTATGGTATACGCTTAGAAAACATAACCGAAAGTATCAAGATACACTGCTTAATAGTTGAAAGGATAGAGTGCAATGTCATGTCATTTTCTTCGACAAACCTCAGATCCTGCATCTCTGTACAAATTTAGGTCAGCTTTACCCCGAGCTACTGGAAACTGAATTAATTGGATCTCTGGACAGACTTTTTTAGCCTCATCTCCACGCATAGAGCTGAAAAAAACTGCTAATTTAAGGTTCCCTAAACAATATATTGATTCAGAGAATGAGATGATGGTAGAATTGGATGCAAAGTTACCCACCGTTTCACGCCATATTTCCGAGTCTCATAGCTGACAGCAATCAGACCCCACCTTTCCAGGAATTGTATTGCACTGCTGCGGTAGGAACACCTTTTAAATCTGGGCGTTTTCTTTGCTCCACTGCAAGTAGCATAAGAGAGAATAAAACTATATCAGTACATCAGGGAACCAGCTGATTTTATTTTCTAGCCATGCAGAAAAACAAAGACGTTTTATCCCAATCTTAGATGGAATCCATATTTAGGATGTCTGTACCTTTGTTTTCCTTCTCCAATAAAGGATAGCGAATAATCTTGTTTATGTGAATTAGCAAAAGAACAACATAAATAACGAGAATTGCGAAGAATTATACTTTCTGAAAACTTGCCGGAAGGAAAGTCAAAAACATCCCCTAGCAAAGATTTTAAGTACAACTCAACCGTCCAATTAGATGTTTGTAGAACTTATTTCATTGATTCAAGTGAAGCTTCACAACACCATTTCTCAGATGGCAGGGTCATCGACCCAGCAGCCATTGATGGGTCCCGCTTTCAGCCAACAACTGATGAAACCATGTCTCAGAAAAACAAAGTCAAGAACATTAAGCAAGCAAGCGTTCCAATATGAACTTGAATTAGATGGAAAAAGAAAAACATTCTACCCACGAAATCCCTCGAAAAGTTGGCAGCTACGAGAGAACAATGTTGCCTTTAGATCGAGGCAGAGCGTCAAGCATGTGCATGAGACAGTTTCGGTCCCATTGTTGCTGGACTTGTTTATTTCTGTCACTTGCTAAAGTACTACTTCCTGCCATCAGCCATGGCTGGTTCAGTTGAGAAAGAGAGAGAGAGAGAGAGATAGACATACCTTGGACATAGAAGCAATCCATGTCGACATGGGCGATGAGGCGGACGTCCTTATGAAGTTCGGGCCGAGCTACCGGCGGCATCTGCTTCTTCCCTCCCTCCCGTTTCCCTCCAAAAGAAGATTATCTCCTCCTTCCCGCCTTCCCCGGTCTGCCCTCCCTTCCCCTCTTTCGGTTCTACTTGCCTTGGGAGCTCAATGGGTCGGACATTACCAAATTCGCTTAGCGGATCCGGACTATTGGGATTGATTCTGATTTCTGCCGGTACGGGTCGAGTTCTCATTACGTCGTCTTCAGACCTGTTCAATGATGGAATCACTCAAAAGGAGTCCCTCCCCATGAAAGATCGAATTCAGAATTTCAGGATGCAAAATTTCTTTGAACTCAGTCCTCTAGGGCCGACCCATTTGAAGTATGGTCTGATCTTGGTGTCCACCGTGCAGTTTTTATTGTTCCAAATTGGAATTTTTAGCTTTTAAGTGGCTAGACATTGTAGACAAGTTGAGGTTGGACAGTTGATGCCACCAGAAACCTGCATTATATAAACTTTTTGAATGTTTGTAACTACGGAACTTTCTTTCAGGACTGAGATCCGAAGAGAGCGGCGGACAAAAGAACAGAAAACTGCGTACAAGATATAGAGAGGGAGAAAGAGTAAAGCAAATTGCCATTACCGAGGTGCATCACAGTTTTACCTGGTGGCGTGGAGTAGAAAAAGAAAATCAGAGAGTGAAAAAAACAAATGATACAGCCAAGGCAGAACGCAGAGGAAGCCCATCACGAGTTCGTAACAATGCAGAAGGCCAAATCACTGGTCTCTGCTCCACTCAGCCACCACCATCTTCAAATTATTGTACGAAGATCCGCCTTCCTTCACCGCCTTTCTTGCCGACTCCTTCATCGCCTTCATCTTCGTTCTCACCCTCTCCCCTTCCTCACCTTCCATCAACTGCCTCACCGCCCTCTCCAACTCCTCTGCTCTCACAAAGGCGTCGTCATCGACGCTCTCCTTCTTCAAGCCTACAGCCAACCCCAGATCGTTTACCAACTCCAATGCGTTCATCCTCTGCTCTGCAAAGAGGGGCCAGGCGATCAGCGGCACCCCGAACCAGACGCTCTCCAGAGTAGAGTTCCACCCACTGTGCGACACAAACCCACCGACGGATCGGTGCGAGAGAATGGCGACTTGGGGCACCCACGTCGGCCAAACCAATCCCCGACCGCGGGTCCGCTCCAAAAAGCCGTCCGGCAAAACCTCCTCCAGATTGGCGTCCCGCCACTGACCCATCTCTCCGGGCGGTGGCCGAGATCGCGCGGACCACAAGAACCTCTGCCCGCTAAGCTCCAGCCCATGAGCCACTTCTCGGAGCTGGTTATCAGGGAGAGTCCCCCAACTGCCGAAACATAGAAAAACCACAGACCCATCGGGTTGATCGTCTAGCCACTGGATGCATTCGTGGTCCGATCCCTTGTTCGTGTCAAGAGCCAACAGCGGTCCGACAGGGTGAACGGTGGGGCCGGTGCCGTCGCCGGCGACCAACTGGGGCACGGCGTCTGCAAGTCGCGGTTGCAATTCGTCGAACGTATTCACTAGGAACCCCTTAATCTCGTGCAGCTTCCGCGAATGGTAGAGCATCCACCTGTAAGCGTCGTTCTTCCTATCCTTGAGAGGCATCAGCAGGTCGTGTGGTGGGAGAGAAGGCATGCCGGGGATGGTGATGTTGGTCGTGGATTGTACAAACTCGGTAGAAATCATGGCGTCCAATTTGGGGAGGTGCAGCAACAAGGACAATAGGTACGCCCCTGAGGTAAAGAAGACGTATGTGGGGATGTTCAACTGTGCAGTGACGTCGATCATGGTGGTGCAGAAGAAATCGATGACGAAGGCCGAGACCTTGGTGGACGCACAAAGTGACCGGAGGTGTTCGGACACGAAGGGCTTGTAGCTCTCAACGTAGAGAGAGGCTAAGGTCTCCGGTCGGGCATCTTGCAGGTTGAGGGTCACTTCAACTGGAGGGAGATGGACGAAGCGGACATTGAGGGCGGTGGATGCGACCGTCTCCGTGTGTGCAGAAGCTGGAGAAGGACCCAGAAGACTGGGCATCAAAAGGGTGGTGATGGAGAGGCGTGGGTTCAGATGGGAGATGAATTTGGCGAGCTCAATCATGGAGACGAGGTGGCCTGCTACGGTGATTGGGAAGATGACCACTGTTGACTCCATGGCTCTCTCTCTCTCTCTCTGGGCTTCTTTAGCAGGCCCCGAGGCCTTGAAGAAGATTTTGCTCGGCTAAGTGGAGGCAAAGCACTAGTTGCTCTCTTCTGTCCAAACGGTCGGTCAGAATCTGTGAGCCGCACACCATTTTTGGGTGTTGATGTTTCTTATGGCTTCCTTCCATAAGTGGCCACAGATCTTAGTGGTTTATTAGGGTAGGGCAGTGTTTGGCAGCAGCAAGATAGGAAAGAGGAAAAAGAGAGTGAGGAAGGAGAAGAATCGAGCGCCGGAAAGCCGAAGAAAAACTCTTCGACGATCGCGGGGAATCAATTTCGCCCTTTGGTTTTGTTTGTCGGTCTGATTTTTTTCGGTTTCAGCGTGTGGTGAGTGAATGAAAATAGAAACAGCGACGGCTAAGAGCCATCACGGCATGGATCCACCGCATCCTTCTCACCAAATCCGCTGACTCTTCAATTTCGTCATTCTTTGACTCTATTCGCGTGGCAAAAGAAGCAATCGGGGTGAATTTGATGAACACGGTTCTCAATTGATTGGTTTTCGTGGAATTTCTAGCTGATTGGTTTTTGTGGAATTTCTTTTGGGACGATGGTTATCTTGGGTGGTCTACATCGCCCGACTGATAAAAGAAATTCTTCTCGCAGGAAGCCGGACAGCGTCTCGAGCGGCGCAGCGCATGCTGAGACCCCGAGAGCACAGCAGAAGAAGACGATGAGAAGAGGAGAAGACACAAGTTCTGACGGTCAAATTTTCTTTCTGGGTATTTCGATCGCACCCTTTTTGGGTGGATCGAAATCCACTGATCATAATCCCATATTTGCATCAAACATCCAGGATTGCGATTCTGTCTTTGGCGGAATGGAGATTAAATTTGAAAATCGGGATGAAGATCCCACTTCTAGGGTGGAATCCTTGCCCGTCGAACATTCTCTAGAAGTCATTCATATTTTGTATAGATCTCTGTATAATTCATGTACATCAGGGGGAGCCCTCTAGGTAGGGAGCCCTCTTTAAAAGCTTCAATTAGTTGTTGAAGTTGGATGGATATGAGTTCAGTTATATATGACAACTCCATGAGACTCGAGCCACTGTCTTAGGCTAATTAAAAATTTATAATCTATATGCTTAATGCCCCATAAAAAAAAAAAATTATGGTTCCACCCTTAATGGTGGTAAATGCTTTCATATTGTCTTGCTTGGTCGTGTCGCAACCCACCCAGGTATGGTTAATATCAAGGTCGACAAGGCTGGCATGTTGTGCAGTAGGTGGTGGTTTTTTTTTGTATTCTTTATGGGTAAATGCTTTCATATTGTCTTGCATGGTTGTCGTAACCCACTCAGATATGTTAATATCAAGGTCAACAAAGGCTGGCAGGTTGCGGAGTGGGTGGTGGTTTTTTCTGTATTCTTTATGTTAAGTACTGGTCTTGTACTTAGTTGTCAAGCTTATGGTTAAATGTGCAATGTCGAATATATTTTCACTTTTTATGAATTTTGGTAGGCGATATATCTTTTGGATCAAAACCAAATCAGAGGCATTTCTCATTGTCAATAGACTTTGAGGGCCCTCTAACCTTATTCAACATGGGAGTGAAAGGTTTAGCAGTCTTAATTAAAAACGTAGTCACAAATGAGTTACTTAACCCAATAAATGTGGATTGTCTCTCATCTAATATTATTCACTATGCAGATGACTTGGTCCTTTTTGAGGAAGCAGCTCCTCAACAAATGATAGTAACATTACTCATTATTTGTATCTTCTCTATGACATATGGTCTTGACATTAGTGAAAGCACCACGTCTATTGCCTTGTTAAAAGTTGATGGATACACTAAGTTTTGTTGCCTCTCATCCTTTTCGATGCCAAATTGTTGATTTTCCTATTGAATATCTAGGGCTTTCCCTTCAACTTCAATCAATCAAGACACTCTCTTGGTTGTCACACTCTATTGACCATATTAACAATAGATTGGCTTTTTGAAAATTTAGATATTTATCTTTAGTTGGTCGGGTAACCATGATCAAGCATGCCATCTCCTCTTTGCCTTATTATTGTTCTTTTACTTGTCAAGGTGGAAAATAAGATCAACATTCTGAAGAGATTTTTGTGGTGTGGAACAAACTTGGAGAACAAAAAACATATTGTGGCTTGGAAATATGTTACTCAATCTTTTGCTCTTAAAAGTCCAGGAATTTTAGCTATCGGAAAAAAATTATTTCTTTCATTTTAAAGTGGTGGGCTTTTATCTAATACTCCAATTCAATTTGTGTGATGGCCTTGCAGCACAAATACAATTTACATAGTCTCTCTTTTCTCCTGAATAGATGAAGAGTTTTTAATTTGATGAGATCGTCGATATCTACCTTCATTAAAGTGCAGTTCAACAACAATTTCACAAAGCATTTTTCTTCATGGGTACGAGATGGTGAAGGGTGTTTTTCTATATAAGGGTGTTTTTCTATATAGCTTGCTTCAACCTTTTGGTGTTGACTGGTTCATGTATAATATCTTCTGGGCTTAAAGTCCTACTCGGCGATCCAAAACCCTTGTTTGGCTTATCTTGTCGATCACATTTAGAATCAAAATAACCTAAAAAAATGTCTAGATTTGACATTGGAAACAGGTGCCAATTATATTGTTGTGTTGAAGAAACTACCACTCACTTGTTGTGGCTTACTCGAGTGTCTCAAAATATTTATGCGCTTACCTGGTCTATGTCTCCTATTGAAGTCATAAACATATATATGCTTCAGGACTTGATCCATGGACCAATTAGAGTGAGAAACAAAAAAAATGACATGCCATTTAGAAAAATTGATTGTTTACGTTTTGGTGGGTCATTTGAAACTCTAAGAATGTTATTATTTATAGGAATGAAGTTGTCTCAATTCAGTGCATAACATCCTCCATTTTGTATGATGTCTAGTTAATTTCTCGTAACTAACTTATGAGGATTGGTAGTATCTTCAACTTCTTACAATAATTAAGAGTTGAGTCTTAGATGTAATCTCTTTTCCATGTTCAACCCTTTGTTGAACTTGTGTTAATGTTATTCTCCTCTTTCTTTCTCTCTTTTCACCAAACTCTGCTTGTTGTCGACCACCTTAGTTCTTCGCAAAACATTGATTTGGTTCACAATTTCATTTATCTCCATTGGTGAGCCGGCTCCTTGAAACATTTTCTGAAAAGTTGAGCGGTTATTTGTCTATTTGACTACGTTCAAGAGTTAGGTAGCGATTTATTACTAGACTAATACTTAGGTGGGTTCTTTAATTTTTTCACGATTATGTTTAGAGCACCCGTCTAGCAATGGGAAAAAAATCATGAAAAATTAGTTTTTGAATCCAGTAAATAATGTCCTTACTCCTTAGGTCCTTTTCATTGCCAGAATTCTGTCAAAGATTTCCGCAAAAAGGAATCTGACAATGCTCAATTCATCAGGAGATTTTGCAAGATCCATGAGAAAGAGGCTTGTGGCAATGGCTTCAGGTGTTTTGCTGTAGTGTCACAAATTTGGATTATAGTATTATATGCGGGCAAAGTTCTTGTTCTTCTCTTGTCCTATGATTTATTCAACTTTAGATTCCTTGCACAGTCACGAACACAACGTCAACTTCATAACCACCATGTCATTGAAAATTACAGACAATTCAATACACACTGCCACCTCGCCCCACCTCAACCCGACAGGCCGAGAGATCGGCCTTTTATGCAATCATAGAGTAGATAATTTGTGTATTCAACTCCTAGGATCAAGCAAAGACAAGCACTTATAAAGAAAATAACACATCCGATCAGCTATTCATCAATCTTGGCCCATTCTGCAACCAATGCTGCCATTGTTGAATAAGACGAACCACCTTCCTGCACCGCCATTCTCCCTAGTTCTTTCAGTCTCTTCATCTTCTCCCTTATCTTCATTCCCTCCTCACCTTCCATCAAGCTCTTAACCGCCTTCTGCAACGCCTCTCCCTTCACCAACAAATCAGACTGCCCTGCATCCTTCAATCCAATAGCAATCTCAAGTTCCTTCACCAACAAGACTGCGTTCATTTTCTGTTCCGCATAGAGCGGCCATGCGATCAGAGGCACCCCGAACCAGACGCTCTCCAGGGTCGAGTTCCACCCGCAGTGTGTCACGAAGCCACCGATGGCCGAGTGGGAGAGGACCGCGATCTGCGGCACCCACGTCGGCCAAACCAGACCGCGCTCCCTCGTCCGTTCCACGAACCCAGTCGGCAGCACCTCGTCTAGGCTCTGTTGCCCTTGACGAGACTGCACCCTCACGGACCACAAGAACCGGTGGCCGCAGAGCTCGACCCCACGCGCAATCTCCCGTATCTGTTCTCCAGAGAAGGAACCCAAGCTGCCGAAGCATAAGAAGACGACCGAGCCGCAGGGCTGCTGGTCGAGCCACTTGATGCACTCATGGTCCGGCGACTCAGACCCAGGTTGCTGCAGGCCGAGCAAGGGACCGACCGGGTAGATCGATGGGATGGGACCGTCCGGGACGCACCGGCCGTCGGCCAAGGCCTTAATGGCACCCGGCTCCAACTCCGAGAAGGTGTTCACCAAGATGCCCTTGAGTTGCCGGAAGCGTCGCGCGCCGTCCAAGAGCCAGGGATACGCAGGGCTCTTCTTGCTTAGAATAGCTTGCGGCAGTGCCTGTGGCGGCAACGGCGGCCAACCGGGGATCTCGATCTCCTCGCTCAAGTCTTTGAAGTCTTGCTGGTGGATGCGGTCGAGCGTCGGAAAGTAGAGCCTGTAACAGACGCCAGCCGCGTTGGTTATGTAGAAGACGTAGGTACCTGAGATGCGGAGCTCAGCTGCAACATCGGTCATGGCGACGCAAAACATGTCGAGGACGAAGGCGGAGATGGTGGTGGTGGAGGAGAGCGAAGCAAGCGCATCGGAGACGACGGGCTTCAGGTTCTCCACGTATTGGAGCATGCAGGCGAGCCCCTCCAATCCTTCAGGAGCCTCCACCGGAGGAAGGTGGAGGAAGTCGATGCCGAGGCCGGAGGACTCGGCGGCCTGGACGTGAGAGGCGGTGGACTGGGTGGCGGACAAGACGGAGGGAAAGGGGGTCTGCATCAAGAGGACAGTTATGGAGAGGGTGGGGCTATGCTGCCGGAGTCGCTTGGCAACCTCGATCATGGGGACGAGGTGCCCATCGGCCGGAATCGGAAAAAGGACAACGCCGGAGTTCTTCATGCTTCTCCGATCCATCGTTTGTTGCTGCGCAGTTTTAGTAGAGCGAGAGGGATCTAAAGCAAAAGGACATTCTGAAGCCCAACAGTGTTGGGTATAATTAGGAGGTTACAACTCACCAGCTTGGGTCCCCTTGGCCCAGTTTCCAAAAGTTCAAGCTGAACTTGGCTATCAAACCATTACAAAAGAAAAGAGGTTCGAAAAGGAAACTAAAGTACCAGGAAAGAGATATAAATAAAAAACTTTTCTAGAAAGGACAGTGAGGCATTCAATACACCAAGTGTACAGCCTTTTGTTCTACCATGGTGAAAGGCCATGCTGAAATTAACCTTACTCGATTTGTACATATAGATCAATCTATACAAGCGGAGCATGTTGGAGTGAAGCTCGACTCATTTGGTTGATCTAAACAAGATTTGGTTGATCTAAACAAGACTAAAGTACGACATGATCATGGCTTGATCGTTTAACCAACCACCGCTAAGGAAAGGAATGTTAGGAACTTCAAAAGGAATGTTAGGTTGCGATGAAATCTTTTTATACGAGGCTTTTTCTTTTTTAAAGTGAGTAGTTCATCTCCACCATTAAGAGCCCCACCGCCCCCTCTCTCTTGTGCCAATCATAATGAACCTGTTAAGGTGGACCGCCTTACTACCCAAATAACAGTACAGTGCCCCCAGAACACTGTTATCGTTTGTATTAGTATCCATGTTATGTCGTGCTCACTGGTACAATGCATTTCTTTCGTATTATTTGCCTGTTTGTTTCGTTTTCTTAATTAAAAAAACAATTTAACTATTACCCTGATTCATAAATAAGAGTTTGGAGTGTTTCTGATACGAGAAAGTCTGGAGAGATCGCGTGTGAAAGACGAACCCAAAAATAGATGTCGCTTTCAGCTTCTTCCAGAGGAATCCTTTCCTTGGAGGCTAAGGCAACAACTGAAACTAATGGAAACGACAGGTTAGCCATTCCCATCTTCTGCCGCAAGGAAACTACTTTGATTTTCTTTTCTTTAAAAGAAGGTGCGTCCAGAAACTGGTATTAATTCCCATTAGTGCTGTCCTTCATCAGGGAGCTTCCGTGGCGGTCGGGTTTTCTATTCTACTAATGCTGCCAAAGCTAGCTTGAGTTTGGATTCAATTCAAATTCCACTCAATAGCACCACATGCCACTAGCATCAATATCAAATCATTTCTTTTTATGTATCTTTTATTTTTCTTCATATTAACAGTTGTTATGACAAACCACAGCATCTAAATTCACCTAACTTTTTTAAGATGTGTCGTTTCGACACCCACACCAGCACCCACACTGACACTGGCATTAGCACCGACACTTTCGACGCCGGCACCAGCACCGACACTGACACTAACACCGGCACCGGCACCGGCACCGGCACCTGCCAACTTTACTCAACAACGAGACAAGCGACAAAAGTGCTTTAAAAGATCGTAGCTTTGAAAATCGCAGTTTAGTACCATCTTTCGCCCATGGTGTTTATTATATTAAATGTGGACACAAGACGACTCTTGCACATTGAATTGTGAAAAGTTTCACTGAAAACTCTGTCATCGACTTCCATTCACTCTCTTCTACCTTAGAGCAGTTGTAAACTATGTCACCGCGGTACGGGTACGAGTGCTGGTACGAGTACGAAAAAACGGGTACGACATTTTTAAAAATGATGGTACGGGTACGGTGTATTTTTTTTATAATAATATTAATTTTTTAATTAAAATTATACTTGCGCGTACCACCGATTCCCCAAAATTGGTATCTCCACCGAGTCAGTTCACAAATCGATGTTTGTAACTCTGGTTTTTAAGGCCAAATTGCGCTTATATGATATCTCTGGTTCACTCGGTTCACTGATTCACATTGAGAACCTTGCTAATTCAAGCTTAAATGGAGTTTAAATACAAAATTTCATGAGCAATGGAGTTTATATAGGAAATTTCATGAGCAAAGCTTCAACGTTTCTTTCTTATTTGATTAATTCTCAACAAATTAAATCAACCATGTAAATAATATATTAAGACAAAGAGCAACTTTCACCCTCAAAAAGGAAATTTGAACATTTGGTTTTGAGGAAGTGTTTTAGTCCTGTATTGATGTTTTTGAAAGAAAAAAGTTAAAATATAATAAACTAAATGAAATCTTCAATCAATACCTCGACCGATGTGAAACGGAGGCTGTTTAACCGGATTTTGGATCTGGTTTTGGGTCCAAAGCAGATCCAAACATACTATTTTACCAGATTTTGGATTTGGTTTCAGATTTTAAAAATTTGGATCTGGTTCCAACCCGAAACCAGATCCAAACGTACCACCTAAGTGGATCTGATTTCAGATTTTAAAATTTTGGATCTGGTTCCAACCCGAAACCAGATCCAAACGTACCACCGCATACCGCCGGGGCAAAACCGGGTGACACAGGTTGGAAAGAGAATTTCTCCTCTAATATGTAGGGTTAATGAAAGAGATGCAAAAAAAAGGTAAAAGGGATGTATGAGAACAGGAACAAGCATTAGGGTTTTCTTCATTAACTCAAAAGCTGATTACAAATAAGGCTCAGACGCTCTTTAAATAGGATAAAACCGGATTTATGGATCTCAACCTAAACAGAAGAGAATAATCAACGTTTTCTCTCCCCAACAAAAAAAACTAAGTTTTGAGCAAGAGGATGTACTTTACCTAGTGAATGTTGGTCCATTTCTCCACCAATGATGATAGTGTTAAATAAGATGAACCTCCTTCTTCAGTTGCGTTTCTCGCCAACGCTTTCATTCTCTTCATCTTCTCCCTCACTCTTCTTCCCTCTTCATCATCCATCAATCTTCTGATGGCCCTCTCCAACAGCTCCGCCTTCACCACCGATTCGTACTCACCTGGCTCTCTCAGTTCGACGGCAAGCCCGAAACTCTGGACCAACAGGATGGCGTTCATCCTCTGCTCAGCATACAGGGGCCACGCGATGAGGGGCACTCCGAACCAGACGCTCTCTAGGGTCGAGTTCCAGCCGCAGTGCGACACGAACCCACCAACCGCCGGGTGCGAGAGAATGGCGACCTGCGGCACCCACGTCGGCCAAACCAGGCCGCGCTCAGAGGTCCGCTCC
Source organism: Nymphaea thermarum (assembly GCA_011799765.1). Taxonomy (NCBI): domain Eukaryota; kingdom Viridiplantae; phylum Streptophyta; class Magnoliopsida; order Nymphaeales; family Nymphaeaceae; genus Nymphaea; species Nymphaea thermarum. The sequence continues at coordinate 598,709 of JAANDH010000043.1, forward strand.
AAGAACCCTGCCGGCAACACCTTGTCCAGGTCGGCGTCGATGGGTCGAGGGAAGCCTCCCCGCACTTCGCCCGACTGTGACTGTGCCCGCACCGACCATAGGAAGCGATGCCCGGAAAGCTCGAGTCCGCGTGCCATCTCCCCGATCTGCTCCTTCGTGAAAGAACCCAGGCTACCGAAGCAGAGGAAGACGACCGACGAAGTGGGCTGTTGGTCGAGCCACTTGACGCACTCGTGGTCCGACCGCCCCGGCGCCGCGGCGAGCCCAAGCAAGGGACCGACGGTGTGAATAGGAGGCGTCCGGCCGTCCGGCACGCAGAGCCCTTTCGCCAACGCCTCCATGGCTTGTGGTTCCAACTCAGCAAAGGTGTTAACCAGGATTCCTTCGAGTTGAGGGTAGCGCCGTGCCGCTTCCAAAAGCAATTTGTAGGTGGGGTACTTCTTGCTCTGAATGGGTTGAGACAGTGCCAAAGGTGGCAACGGCGGCCAACCAGGGATCTCGATCGGCTCTTTCAAGTCCTTCAAGTCTTGTTGGTACATCCGGTCGAGGGTGGGCCTGTAGAGTACGCCGCCGACGACAGCTGCGCCTCCAGTAAAGAAGACATAGGCTGGGATGCGGAGCTCGGCCGCGACATCCGTCATGGTGACGCAGAACATGTCGAGAACGAAGGCGGAAATGGTGGTGGTGGAGGAGAGGGACGCCAGGGTCTCCGAGACAAGGGGCTTGAGCTTGTCGATGTATATGAGCAAGCGGGCTAGCCCCTCCGCGCCCTCCGGTGGCTCCACTGCAGAAAGATCGATGAAGTTGATGTTGAGGCCTGAAGATGCAACAGATTCGACATGAAGAGATGTGGGAGCAGCGGTGGCAGGGGAGGAGGAGAAGGGGTCTTGGATCAAGAAGACGGTGATGGAGAGGGTGTGGCTGTGATGGCGAAATCGCTTGGCGAGTTCGATCATGGCGACCAGATGACCGGCGCCGGTCGTCGGGAACAGAACCACTCCCTCCTTCATCTTCCTGCCCGTTTCACGTCAAAGAGACGCCGAAAATGCAGAGTCGGGAGACTTAAAAGAGGATCTCAACGAGTGGCTCCTGACTTGCCTAGTTCCAGCACAAGTCTCCGTCGAACATTTAACATATTCTCATTCAATCCATTTGCAACTCTATGTTGGTTGGTAGATATTTTCCATCATTTCGGCTATGTTCCTGATTTGTTCTTCCAAATGAGAGTCGGCTTAGAAATTTGGATGGGAGGGTTTCGCTCAGAGTGGTCTGGGCGAACACTGACCAACATGCTACGTCATTTCACATTTAAAGATATCAACATATGGTTCTTGACACAATTATTTTCCTCGCGTTAATTTGTGCTTTAGTTAAAGGGCACAGGCCCTTTCTTTTACAACTTAGGTAAGAGTAACACTCGCTTTAGAAAAAGTAGGAAATATAAAAGCCATTTTTGAGATTACCACATACAACGCAATCTAATTTCTAGAAAATTATTAGTAACCAGTTTTTCAGGTGAGCGAGGTTTGACCCACCGCCTAAAAAAGGCCAAGGGTCCTAGTTAACCCCTTATCCTTTAAGATACATGACCTTTGGTGAGGGCTTCAACTTGTGCATCGGTGACCCCTTGTTTGCAGCTCATAGAGTTAGCTCTTGGAAAGTCGAAGCGGAGACTAGTAGCCTGTCAGACGTTAAACCAATACCCTTGAAGATTAGTAATTGGCTTTTGAGTCTTCAAGGCTTGTACCGAATCTATCCTTAAAAATGTAACCGATTTGATTGGCCAGAACCCGAATTCAATGGGGAGGCACACGATTTTATGACATTTGGACTATCAAAGTTTCATAGAAATATCAAAATTTAATAAGTTAAATAAGCATTTTTTACATGAAATAAAAACGAAATTTCAGAAGATGAACTTTTAGTAAAGCAGCTATTTAGATCATGTCTGGTCAAATGGTAAGGAGAAGATGAAAGGTTGACATCAAACCTATGGAGCCTACCTCCCAGCAATCCTTAACCCACATCAGACTTTGTCGTGTTGTTTGCGGCTATAACTCAAGGAAAATACTGTTTTTATCTTGCTATCAAGACATAAAAACCTGTGGGCTTGTGTGGGCACTGCTTGGCTGACTTAGAACCCGGAGCTGTTGAGGCGTGTATGGCCTTCGGAAGTCCACCACATACAAGGGTAAGTCTCACGCGGGGCATAGAGAAACGCAAGCACTTGATCATTGTAACACCCCATAAGTTTAGTCTCGTATCGAAGATTTTGAGGAATCTTCAAGGGTTTATAAATGGGGTCATTGATGTGAAGATTGTACTGGTTCCTAGTCTTTTTAGGATTGGAGCAGAAACTGCTAGGGGGCGGGTTGAGATTCGCTAGATCAGGGGCCCGAGCTCGGGAGTGGGTCGGGTTGTTACAGTGGTATCAGAGCAGTTTCAACACTCGAACCTGGGGTCCCACACGTGCGGACGCGTGTGCCTTAAGGGAGGTGGATTGTAACACCCCATAAGTTTAGTCACGTATCGAAGATTTTGAGGAATCTTCAAGGGTTTATAAAGGAGGTCATTGATGTAAAGATTGTCCTGGTTCCTAGCCTTTTTAGGATTGAAGCCAAAACGGCTAGGAAGAAGGTTGAAAAGTGGGTCGGGTTGTTACAATCAGAAACAAAAAAAATGCAAATGCTACCTTCCTGGCGATGACGATGAGGGGCACTTGGCAAGACAATGCCGTAGGGAAAAGAGGAATATCCGGCGAACAGCCATTTTTGAAGGACTGGATATTCCAAACGATTTTGAAATCGATACGCCATTGCCGCCCCTGGTTTCCAAAACCATTAGCGCCCGCGGTTTTTCTTTTGCTAGTGCGGAGTCTCACCCTCTCTGCCTACAGAAGAGGCATTAGGCCTCAATCGAAGAGCATCGGAGTTAGCCAGCAGCTCTCATCTCCCTGTTCTTCAGTGTTAGAGTCTGTCCTCCTTGCTTTCTTCAGTTTGGAGCGCCGCCGCCTCTGAAAATCCTTGCATTACCTCCCTGAGTTATTTCCGCCCCCGTTTTCGCATCAGTGTTCTCAGTCTCAGAGAATGAAGATATAGACGAGTCGTTAGAACATCAAATCCAGTCATTGAGCGTCCACATGTCCTTCCAACAACCCAGGCGACTTGGTGACGACAAACCAGGATGGCAACCCAGCGTCCTCCTACCTCCTCATCAAATGTCTTGCAGCCACGAATGGAAACACAACGAAGATGTGGAAAGCCCACAGTGTGTCTGCTGCAAGCGGCAATCCATGAAAAGGGCCAGAATTCACTGCCCTAAATGCCAGGTGGTCTCCTGCAACATGTGCGGACCACACTACTTTGATCGACCTGTTCCCGTCGAACCCCCTCCTCAAGACCAGTCCAAGTTCAGACCCTTCATCAAAGCTCAAAATGACTACATCAAGTGGTGCGATGCAGAAATTGATCGCCTCCACAGAGAAAACAAGTATCTACGGGAACGCCTCCTCAATCACCAACTGGCCAACGAAATGGAGGAATCTGAAAAACCATCAATGAAGTTTTGATACCATACAACTGCTGAAAAATCTGGAAAATATTTTATTTTATCCGGCTCAGTCAAGTCGAACTACATCAAATTACGATCCACCTTTTAATTGAGAAACGTAAACGGTTGAATTTTGTGAAAACCCCAAAATATATGTAAAAAATAACTCAAAAAATATTAGAAGCTAAATGAAACAAACAATAATTTATAATCTTGTGTCAAGTAGAAAACAAATTGTAATCATTAATCAATCAATAACAAAAACATAATTAATAAATAAATGAAAATTTTTAAAAATTACATGGCCCCTATGGGCCCTCATTGTTTCTGCCCTGCTATCATACATTTGCAAGCTTTGTATGATACGTGGATTTGTCCTTCAACAATCAAAATTATTGAAAAAACATATGTGTGCACGAAATATATTGGAAAATAACGGTTTAGGCAATATTATAAGCATAAGTAAAAAAAACTCAGGTTTTGGTGTAGTAAAAACAAGAATGGCAATCTTAAATTTCAATATTGTTGTTGACATTTTAGGTTCCAATTGTTCATTCCGAACTCCAAGAATTCCTATCTAAATTTCCTAACTTATGCTTGTGCTTTAATAAGATAATAGAGTTGGCAAAAAGACCCCTCACATCGAACATTGTTCAAAAACTTAGATGTCATACAATTATATGCAATGGGTGATATAGTTCTGGCACTAGTGCAACAAATCATTCAAATTTGGAAGCTACACCCATAAATAAAAAAGCTTGTGGCACAATGTCTTCTTCTTAAAGAGCTCAACAATCAATCTGACATGACACATTCCGAGAGTGTTTTTGGCCTCGATGACACACCAACCCAAACCATTTTTCGTCGTTGAAAGAACTAAAAGAAACAGCATTGCTATATCCAGTGAGGCGTGTAATGCTTGAGAGACAACTTTAGGGTGTCTCAACAATGACTGTTTTGATCCATTATTTTAACAATGTTCACCATATATTTCATCTTTTTTTATATTTTAGCAAATGTTTTTCACATTTCGTTTAGAAAAGATCGCGGTATACAACTGGGTTCTGGAACGCCAGCTACATAACCTTTTGATTTGCCATCATAATTGGAGAAACTGCATACTAATTAAGTTGAGAAACTTAATCACTTACGTAAACTATTGAAATTTAATGACTAGTGCCCCACTATGCCTGTTTTTATTAGAGAACAAATGTTGGCGTTCATAAGCTCCACTTGCAACAGTCAGCCTACCTGTTTTAAAAGGGAGCTGGTGCAATGGATAGAGACTGATAAAAGGCTAGTTTCCATTTTTCATTCCAAACAACTTCCTGTGCTGCAAAAAAGAGAAAAAGAAGGACCAAATAACACTCCAAAACACAAAAAAACAAGCCATATACGCTACAGAAACAAAGACTTAGATGAAAACTTGGGCCTACAGACATGCAGTGGGAAAACCGCCGCCTACCCATTGGAGAGACTCCATCATTTCCCTAGCAACTCTTGGCACCACCAAATGGTGCGCCATCAATGCTCATAATGACGACCATTCATCCATCGAGTTATGTAAACACGCAGCTGAAAATTTCAGATCAGGACAAAATATGATGCAAATATACACCATTGATGCTCATTATGCCGACGGTTCGTCAAGAGAAACAAAGCAGTTTTGAGTTTTTATATCTAAGAATCGAATATAATGGAAGCCTTATTCTGGAGGCGACTTTCTCAATTCTTGAGTTCTCAACCTTGGTAATCGTTACCTGTAACTCTAGTTCGACCAAATGGAAGTCGTGATTATTAAAAGTTAAAACTCCACCGACGCCGTCCGGACTAGTGACCGCTAGCTTTCCGTGCAGTTCATCCGTTCGTCTCTCATGGGCAGCAGGGAAATGAGCTGAGCTGCACACATCAATCCCCATCTTCTTCTTCTCTTAGGGGAGGGAAAGGAAGGTAATGGCACCTATTTCACGGGTGGCTGCAACCAAAACATGCAACTATCTCTGTAAAGCTAGCCGCTCATTTTTCTTGACTAAGGATCGATCCATGAATTCTTGAGAATGGCGTTTTTAACAGTTAGCCCCACCATGCCTACTCGGAATCAGAAGATATCCGACTGTCGCCTCTCTCTGGTTTTGTTTTGATGTTGACCACTCACCAAGCCACGCGTTTCATTCGATCATTTCTTTCGTTTCCTCGTGACCACAATAATCAGATGCTTCCTCCTTTCCCAACACATTCATCCCCCTCACCGACTTTTTCCCTCTTGCATCTCCCTCCCTCTCCTTTCTCTCTTTGCGGCTTGTAAGCATCAAATTTTGGATGTGGACAACAATCTGCTCAGTCGCCTTTCACTACCACTCTCCAACTCTTGTTAATCTTTTCATACTTCAATTCTCTTTTCCTTTTCTCCCAAGGAAGGGAGTTATCTGAATGTGAACACAGAGAGCTAACTTCGGCCCCAATATCGTCAAAATATGGAATTAATTGGCTGCAACTCGGTGCATATGGAAATGTTTCCCGTCACCGTCCGCGCCGTGTGGAAAACTGTGCGATTTTAAAGAAATCTTCCAATGCATGGCTGCCGGCAGAATGCTGAAGACGCATTGAACACTGTGATATCTTTGTTGAACATAAGCATTTGGTCATATTGGTTTAAGAAAAACCTCACGGTTAATAATTCTTTTAATTCTTTGAACTTCGAAATGTGGTTAATTAGTGAGGTACTTCGAACTGCACGAGCTATCTATCAGTGAGCATTCTGCCTGAGTAGCAGTGAACCACTCATCAGATGCCTTACATGAATTATTCAGGCCCAGTTTTCAGTGGATAATGATAAATCTTCAATTGCATACACTTATTCTGCTGCAAACCTGCCGGGGGATGCCCCCAATCATATTATTGACAAAAAGTAAGTAAGATTTACAGTATCAGGAGAATATTGAACCACTGGACCATTCTGGATTCTACACAAGATGAAAAGGAAAAATCAGTTTGTTTATGTTGGCATGTAACCCCAATACACGTAGAAGTGATCTGAATCGATCGAACACATGGGCAGCATTAGACATGAGAACCCAGTTTAGAAGACGCCGACTCCAAATATTCCAACTCCTCATATTGAGCAGAGTGTCTATTAAAGTACATGCATTTGGTGAATGTTCATTTAGAATCATACCGAGGAAATTGCGGCAGAAAATCTCTATAAAACCTCTTTAACACTCTATGAAAGAAACTTCATAAAGCCTAAACCTCTGAGACAGGTGACTGAGAACGTTGAGGCTGAGGTTGATGTCTCTTTTGCAGGTGGGTGAAAATGGCAGAAAGAGATAGACTTTTCCTTTCTTTCTCAATTCTTTCCATTTTAAAGAGATTGGATTTACATTAGAGCTCCCATTGCAACTAAACAAATTTTTTTACTTTTCTTTCTTTTTAAGTAATCAACCAAACAAAAGGCTTGATTGTTAACAAGGTGTCAAACAGGCAAGAAATGAAGCCTAGCAGTTGCCCACATAGCCCAACAAAATTTCTTTGATTTTTATGTTCTCGCCATCAACAATGTTACATGCATGTGCTCCTAAGAAGGAAAGAAGCCGCCGCATTTCCTTGGCGTGTCAAACTTGGGGACCTATCTTTTGACTTTCGCTTCAATAATAAAGACTTTCCCTTCCCCGTCGCTCAGCCTTCTGTGATGATCTGTCTGCAAGGCTCAGGGTTCAGAATTTCTGTCTTCCTCTGCTTTGAGCCACCCAGAAATTCAAGCTCAACCGGCCCAAAGCTGCGACTTCCGGACAAGAAGTTCGGTTGTGAAGTCGATAACAAAAGATAATTCTTGCATTTCAGAACTTTGAAAATATACCTGTTTGAAGTCAATTAGGTATATACATCATAAACAAGGCCATCAAGTAAATAAATAGCAAAAATCTTAATTTTTAACTTTTCCTCTTGTTTGATGATGAAGCATATGACAGTGCCATCCTTCCTGTTGGGAAAAGAACATTGCGGGAATCTCACTATCCAAGTCCCTTTCCAAATTTTTAATGATACAATGAAATGTTCGCGGAGCAGAAACTTGAAATGCACTCCTTTAGCATACATAAGCAGTTTTGTTTCCATGTGCTAATCGGATGTATAAAGATAAAAAATTGAACGATTCAGAATAATACTGAAAACTGGTCTCCACAGAAGCATCCCATATCCATCCGAAGCAGCTGATCCACCAACATTATTTCTAGATTCTCAAACAAGACGTTCACATGGACGTGGTTGAATTTCCAGTGAACAGATGGTTGAATCCAAAGGAAGAAGACAAAATGTAAGATGACCACCTAACTCCCTGGTTCGCCACTTTGAGGTGAGTTCGCACCTCAAAGTTGCGTGACGCAAGTACCTCGAGAGAAGCTCTGCTCGGAAGCGTAAGCTGCGGACTTCCCTTATCTGTTTCCTACACTCAAAACACATAGGCCTTCAGTGAGAGAGACGAAAGAGAGAGATGAAGGCGAGGGTCGTCCTTTTTCCGACCCCCGGAGCCGGCCATTTGGTCTCCATGCTCCAGCTGGCCAAGCGAATCCTGCAGCACGCCCCCAGCGTCTCCATCACCATCATCCTCATCCATCCTCCCTCGGCCGCCACTGCCACCAACTCCCACGTGAACGCCGCCGCGGCCTCCGGCCTCGACATCGACTTCATCGAGGTCCCCCGCTCGGAGCCCGCAGAGGGGGAAGGCCTGGTTCACCTGCTGCGCTTCATAGAGACCCACAAGCCATATGTCCGGGAAACCCTCGCGTCCCTTCCAGGCGTTGCCGCCTTCGTCGCCGACATGTTCTGCATCACCGTGGTGGACGCCGCGGCGGAGCTTGGGATCCCTGCCTTCATCTTCTACGCGTCGAGCGCGGCGTGCTTGGCTGCGACGCTCTACCTGCCGACGCTGAACCGGAGATACGAGGGTCGCGCCCTCAAGGAGGTGAAGGAGAACATCCAAGTCCCCGGGATGTCGCCGGTGCCGCCGACGGTCATCCCGGGACCGCTTCAAGATAAGGATGACCCGGCGCACCCCTGGTTCCTCAGAACCGCCGGTCTTTACTCTCGGCTGGATGGGGTGCTGGTCAACACGTTCCACGAGTTGGAGCAAAAGGCGCTGACGGCCTTGGCCGACGGACTGTGCACGCCCGGCGGCCGCACCCCTCCCGTCCACCCGGTCGGACCGCTGCTCGGCCTGGACTGCGCACCCAAGGACGGCTGGGAGTGCATCGAGTGGCTCGACAGGCAGCCCGAGTCGTCGGTCGTCTTTCTGTGCTTCGGCAGCTTGAGCGCGTTCTCGGCGGAGCAGGTGCGGGAGGTCGCTTGCGGGCTGGAGCTCAGCGGAGCTCGGTTCTTGTGGTCGCTGCGTGTTCGATCAAGCCATGTGGGTGCGGACTTGAAAGGGGTGCTGCCGGCCGGGTTTGCGGAAAGAACGAGCGGACGCGGGCTGGTTTCGCCGGCGTGGGTGCCTCAGATCGCGATACTCGCTCACCCGGCGGTGGGTGGGTTCGTGTCGCATTTTGGGTGGAACTCGACTCTGGAGAGCGTGTGGTTCGGGGTGCCCATGGTCGCGTGGCCGCAGTTCGCCGAGCAGGCCGTGAACGCCTTCGCGCTGGTGAACGGCTTGGGGTTAGGGCTGAGAATGGTGGGTGAGGAGGTCGATGTAGGGACGTTGGTTAGAGGAGAGGAGTTGGGGAGGGCGGTGAGGGCTCTGATGGAAGGGGAGGAAGGTGCCAGGGCGAGGGAGAAGATGAAGGCAATGAAGGAGTCGGCCAGAAGGGCGGTGGAAGAAGGACGCGGTTCCTCTTACGCCAATCTAGCAGCAGTCGTCCAACAGTGGATCGAAACCGTTCCTCACTGAGACGACATGGCTTTTTCTTCTCTTTTCTCTTCTGTTCCTTTTTCTGGAACCAAATGTACGCCGTCGTCCCTTGTCCGCCGCCTGAAGCTCAACGGAAAGCGAGATGGTTATTCTTGTCGAAGACGAAGGGACGTTTTACTTTAATCTCACTCGGTTGTGTACAGATTCATACTTAATGCAATTTTATTTTCTAATGAATCGTCGAAGTCTTAACTTAATATTCAAGTTTCGTATGTTGGTTGGTCTAGATTTACGCGTCAAGTTTTAAATTCAAGTTTTAGATATTTCATACTCCAAATTGAAATCGACATCAAAATCAGTCGTCTGCATCACAATTTACATTGTCAGATTGTACAAGTTATGTCTAATGGTACTTGTTCATAAGCTTTGAGGTAATGCTCTTAATATACTCCCAACTGGTTGAATTCCAGGAACAGTTTCTTTCTGGTTTCATGTTCTCAGTGAAACGCTTGGTGCTCATCAGTTTACATGCATGAGTGGTCTTCTACTCTGGTTCAGAAGAACACGAGATGAAGAAGCGAGCAACTGGTTGTGGGCACTACCTCGAGAGACTTGACTACACATCGGAAAACTGTGGAAGCTCTGTGACTCTGAAATATTATTGTGGCAAATCTTTATTTCTGAGTTTGACAAACAGGCACAGCCGGCGGGACCAACTCTCTTATACCATCGAGCTCTTCTCAGTGGAGAGAAATTGGGAAGATTTGAGGCATCATGACTTCTCGTCGCCGGCATCTTCTGATTTTCTTCCATTACTTGTTATCTTGAGGGAAACTAAAAATGTGGCTAAGATGCTCCTCCCTGCGGCCTGCCAGCTGAATACCACACTATCTGGGACTTTTGGCCTCATCCAAATCACAAAGTATTAATTCAAATTAGAGTTACGAATATGATACTGCAGAAGAGGAGGAAGATGGTGCTCTTCCTCACACTAGCAGCAAGGCATCTGGTCTTTCATGGTTGAACTTCCAGAGGGAATATAATACTGCAGAACGCTACTGATCACGACCTTCGTCACCCATCCTCCTAGTCCTTCCTCCCCCATACTCTGCCCTGATCAGTGCATCTTCAACATCGGTACTGGATGACTTCGAGTGAGCTTAGGACAGAAGCCAAGAACAAAGGGGGGCCGACAAGGAATTAGTGAGGGGGCAGAACTTGGAGGTTGCAGTGAAGAGGTTCATTAGGGGAGCAGCGCGAAGAGGTGTGGGAAAAGAATGTAACAAAAGAACTAGGGAGGAAAACAATACTAGAAGAATTAGTAGGTCATTTTTGTTCTCTAATCCGTTTGGTCAAAACTAATAGAGAATTCGCAATGTGGCTAATAGGAATACAGATTTGGTATGCAGTTTCGTATTGAAATTTGAATCAAGTTTGAACATATGGCACCAACCTGGTTACATATACATATAAATGTTGAATGATATGCGAGTTGAATATGGATTCGGTTTTAGGAAATAGCATCTGAATCTGAGTCTGAAACCAGATCTGATTAGACCCTGATCGGATTCAAATGCATATTCGAGTCTCACTTCCGTTATATTAGGAGCCAAGAGTTCACAAGTAGCTAGGATTCAGTGCTGGAACATGGCCATGAGGTGAGTTGCCTTCAAGAGGCGTTTTTAAGGGATACCTCCAAGAGTTGTGCCCGCTGCTGGGCTCAGAAGGGGAAACTAGGGAATGTATAAATATACTAAGAGCCCATTCAAAGATATATGGAGATGTGAACTCCTAATGACTCCTTGAAGCAAACCCCGTAAACAACAATAACTCACCATTTTGGTTTTCTGTTTCTCTCTCTTTTCCTTAATTTGTTGTGAGTTACCCTTGCAGATTTACGTTTACTGGGTGATGCTACGTCAAGATCCTGGTCGGAACCAATAGTTCCAACATGCAGATCTAATATGCATATCCGTCCAATCCCTATAAACTCTTATACAGACAGAAGGCATCTGGATCTTTGTCTTTCTTAATAGCGAAGACAGAGGTGAGACAACTTACAAAAACGCGAGACAATGATCTTCCCATCTGATCTTCCGTTAACCATGTAGAGATTTGAAAGAACAACAACGACGACCTCTAGCCGACATTGACATTGAGAGACGAAAGCGGGGATCGAATGTACCTGCCATCTTCCTCTATTTGCGGAACAGTGACATATGTGAAACCATTTAATGATACAGCTCACATGCACTCTGACATGAAGAACCCGGCCAACACATGCAGCGGTTCGATATCAATATCCTGCAATACTTATATTCGTCCACATATATTCAGATCCAATTATTATCTTCCATCTCATGATTATCATTATTTTCTTAAGCTCTTTTAGCAAAATTTAAAACACATTATAGGACAAATCTCGTTGATGCTCAAGTCGGATTTGAATTGGGTTACTTACAATAGGATCAGCCCCTTGAGGCGACTGAAGCTCATTCTGAATCAAGAGAAATTCAACAGAAAAATTAAATACCATGACATGGAGAGGACTATTGTAAATGAATAGGATTATGATACTGTACTAGGGAAACTGAGAAGCAATACAGCTAGTACATATTCATCTTGTCTGCCACCAGTTCAGCTAACGAAAACTGAAAAACCAATTACTAATTCACTTTTGCTGATGATTCCTTCTCACCAGTTTAATAAAATCTGTCCATTTCATCAGAAGAAAGAACTGTAAAGCTACTTCTTCCATCCTAACACAGTTTCAAACAACTACTGATCCTAAAACTAATGCAACTGCCGAATCATGAATCACATGTCTTAGTATGCATCTCGTTCAATAGATTCATAAAGTGGGATCATTCCGCAGGAAAAAGTGGTGCCAGGCTTATTACCAGTTTTCAGATGAAGGACCCACCCGCCGTTGGGTTCGCAGTCAGTTTTAAATACCAGCAGTTCTGACTCTTAATCGCCAGTCTAAAACTTTGATTGATTTTTGCATCCCCAAGATCATGTGATTGTTCATTTCTAAAAACAGTAAAGGAATTTTTATGTTTAGTGGAGTTATCGTGAAAAGGTGCAACATGTGACTGTGATTCTTGAGAAATGGAGATCAATGTATTAATGGGCACCACACCATGTGGCCAACAACCGTAGCTTCTATGTTCCATCATGTCGATTATTCATCCCACATATCAAATCTCTCCGTTTTGTCAAAGAACAGTCTCCAAATTTTCCTGCCAATTTAATGCAACAGAGAATCAGGCTAATATTCTTAGTTCTGTATCTACAGTTGAAGAGTGAGCTTGTGAAAATTAACTGTTCACAAGCTATCCTCAAAAAGCATCTAAGCTCTTTTGTCTTCTTATCCTGCTTATTCCAAAAAATTGTAAAAAATTAGGCACAATTTGTCAATGCGAATGAACACTCTGTTTCCAGAAAATACAGAAAAAAGGCATGTCCACAAACCAGACCAGTGTTGGTAACGAACCTCTTAGAACACTACAGTTTTACGTTGGTTGCCACAAACGATGACGGAGACAGCAGTAACCGCACTTTAGTTACTAAAAGTAATTAAAAATTCATATTTTCGATGGATGGTTGTTCCTTTTTGCCCGTGTCTTAGTCAGTCTCAACCAAGGTGAACTTCGACAATGATGATGGTGGTGTTGTTTCTATTTGAAAATGTTGAATGAAGCCCATTCTGTTCTTAGTTCTGTAATAGATACATCCGCTTCATAGTTCATCCCCATCAAAATTCCATGTTTTCAGGTCCACCATCGATTCTTACTCAGGTCATCGATGGGTGGTGGTGAGGTACGAGAAGATCTCCAATTAGAAGCTGGGCCAAGTTCACAATGCTTCGAATTCCAGTCAAGTTAGCACATTTTCAATGTAAAAACATCAAAATAACTAAGCACAAGGACGTTCGGCACAGTCCCCATAAATGTTTCACCCTTCCTGGTATGGTGGAGGTACAACCAGAACGGCGTTCTTAACCATTAGTGTTTCAGAACATCAGCTACTGGAAAACTCGATCAGTATCGTCGTAAAAGTTCGCTTCCCTGCATTAAATTCGATTCTCCGCTTCTCATCGTCGTCTGAATTGTATTTGCCTATTCGTGATCTATTTCAAAAATATTCACTGCCTCGCTTCCCGCTTCACGTATTGCTCTCCGTATCCTTTCCATTGGATGGTAATTATACCTCGGTCCTCAAACCGGGCTTGCACAATTTCTTCCGTCGTTGGCATCACCGGCGAAACTCAGGTTAAGGCGTCCCCAGCATCGAATCTGTGCCGGGACCCGGCACGGCCTCACATGGAAAAAAAGGACTCATGCCAGGCTGCCTGCGCGGTGAAATTGGGGTCTGATCTTTCTAACCGGCGCTCCGTAAAATCCAGAAAAGCAACGAGAGAGGAAGTGGTAAAACAACAAGAGAGAAAGGCAAACTGAAAAGAGAAAGAAAGACCATGTGGGGAAAGGCTACTGTAAAAGTACACGTGGAAAGATGCCAAGTGTTGATTTGGGTACGGCCCCCCCGCCTCACAGTCTCTCTCTCTCTCCCCCCCCCCCCCCCCCCCCCCGGTTTTCTCTCTCTCTCTCCATGGCCTCGACCTGCAAATTGTGGTTGCTGGGTAGGCGTACAAGTGGGGCTTCCCTACAATAATGGATGCCATCTTTCTGGTTATACTGAATTTACTAAAACAGTCATCACCATTCTTTCCTTTTCTGCAGTAACCGAAAGATGGTGCTGTTCCCTTCTATTCTTAACCTCCCCGTTTTCCGTTCGTCAAAAGAATTCTGCTCTCTTCAAACCATGGTTAAGAAACGCTTTTAGAGTTACTTGATCTTGAAGATCTGCTTAGACGAGTAAAGTTCATGTTTTCTTGACATTTCTAAAACTCTATAGGATGTTGGCTTGTTTGTATCTTGTTTTTAGAAAAGAGAGCACTTTTTCACGTTTAAACTATAATTCAGAATTACGTTTGTTTGAGAAGTACCTGATTACAGTAAAAGAAAACGAAGTATGTGATTGGAAGATCTCAGGGAGAAATTGAAGTATCTAATAACTAATAAAAATACGCTCTTTTCCACTGGTAATAGTCAGGAAGGCAGAATCGACTGGACAAGTGGTACGATCTTCATTTTGGAGAAAACAAGGGGTGACAAATGTTTATTTTTTAAAATCTATTGAATTAATAACGACGCAATCATGGGTAAATGAAGTCATCTAACAATGTGACATGCGTGATGGGGATGAATATGGGCATGGGCAGACAAAAATCAGAAGCCGGAGAGGGGAAGAGAGAGAGAGAGGAGGGAACGCACAAGGAAATGGTGGTGGTTCTTGTGGTCCTTGCTTTCTTTTTCACCTTTTCTAATTCTCTCCCTCTGATTAAACCCTACAACCCCACTTCATTCGTTCCTTCCCCAGTGGCCCTCTCCTCTTCCTCCCTTCGTGTATCAGCTGAGCACAAGCAGCAGCAGCGGAATCCCTCACCGACCATCACAACGGCCTCTGGTTGTGAGGATGGAAAGGCAAGCAGCGACGGTGGCAGTGGCATCAGAGGGGAGGAAGGGCAAGCAGAGGGAGAAGAAACAAGAGGTGGCGATGGAAGAGGAGGAGGAGGAGGAAGAGGAGGAAGAGGAGGAGAAGAGGAAGAGGGCTAGCACCACCGTCGTGCTTGGCCGGAAGGGTTCCAATTCCGGCCAGACGCCATGCTGCCAGGCTGAGAACTGCTGTGCTGACCTCATCACCGCAAAGCGCTACCACCGAAGGCACAAGGTCTGCGAGACACACTCCAAAGCGGCCATCGTCATGGTCGCCGGCCTCCGGCAACGCTTCTGCCAGCAGTGTAGCAGGTACTACCCTGGCAATTCTGGTTTTCTTGCTTATCACCTTCGCTTTTCAGGGAATTCCGCTTGATGTTCTGTTCTGTTTCGCCCTTCTCGTCGAAATGCTCATTTTGCTGTCAGTTGCTGTCTGATTAAATTGTGTTGGTTGTGAAAGTTTCTTTTATTCTTCTTCACTGCTACCATCCTTCCCCTTCTACAAATACTGCTTGATTTTGAACTCTCACTATTATTGCTCTGTGCTGAATAGCGTATCTTGCTAATATTTTTGTGGTAAAGGTTTCACGAGATATCAGAGTTCGATGAGTCTAAGAGAAGTTGCCGGAGGCGGCTGGCGGGGCATAATGAGCGGAGGCGGAAGAATTCGGTAGATTCTCAGACGGATGGGACTAGCAGAAGGGGAATCGGGCACCAACTGAAGGATAACCATTGCAGGCCTTCCGAGGAGGCGGGGAGGATGCAGATCACCTTGCAGGGGAATCGCACTTGCAAGCATTTCCAGATCAGATGAGAATCAGAATAGTTTCAGCAACCCTCACACTTCAAGCATGCTGCTCTCTCTCTTCTGTCATCTCTCTCTGTATTCTGTTTTCATGGGCCAACTACCGTGACTCGAAGACATATATACTCCGTTAAGTGTAGAAGATATTAGCTTTAACGTATTAATCCTTGTGGCGCTCTTGGATTTCCGTTCTGCATGTATGATGTTTAGTTTCTATTTCTATCTAGTCAAAGCCTCTTTACGTCTGTATTTGATGTCTTTGATGAATGCATGCTATTTAGCCCTCGGATTACCTTTTTCATTTTTTATTCCTTTTGGTTTCTCCTTTTTTCCTTTAATGGTGGTCTTCCCTGCCTAATGAGTTAATTTGAGTCTCTTGTCCTTGTGCTGTCTGCAGTAATTTAAGGGTGTATTATGGTAATCGTGATCTTTCATGCTATTTATTTAATTTCCTGTAGTATTTGTTCCTATGAATGTTGTATGTCATGTTGGGTTTCTTTCATATGGCTAATGAAAGTAAGTTCATAACACCAATTTGCTGATCGATCAAGAGGACGGTTGTAGGCTTGGAGATTCCTTATCAATCATGAAAAAAATGGAAATTTGTTACTGGTTAGTGTCCGCAGAGATGATGTTCATACTTTTCCTTCTACCTTTTAGGACTTCCTTGACAATGCAATGCTTGAGGTTTGTGCTTTTCTTCCATATAGTGGTAATGGCAACAGTATACAAAAGAGAACAGCTCAATGGTGTGCAGGGTTCTTCCTTCCACGTAGATGCAAAACATAACCATGATCTCTCTTTCATGTTCTGTGGTGATATGACTCTGTCATCTATTGGATGATTTTGCCATTTTGTTATCTCTTGCAGTTTCTTCAAGTGATTTTTAGAAATGAGGAGACTGTTTGAAAGGACTGTAATGCGTGACTTATAGTGGGGATGCTCTGATGGAAACACTTGGTTAATGAATGAAAACATCATTTTGTTTGAATTTTCACTCGGAGTTATCCCATTGGTGGATGTCTTGCATAGGTATCAGAAATATTACATATTCTTCTAGTGTAGTGAAGCGATTGAGCATGGTCGTGAGTGGTAAGCTTATTGATTGTCATTAGCCTTGGTCATAACCAAGGCCATAGTATCAAATTCATTTAGGTCTTCAACGACACCTTCGTTTCCTTCTTGATCAGGGTTTCTATATCAATGACTTGTGCTCAATAATGTATTTATTATACCGCTTTTTTGCTTCATTCTGTTTCTTGGATTCATTCATCTCTTACATTTATTTCCAGTCCTGATGAGGCTAAAAAATGCCTTGCTTGTCTTTCTTCTTTCTTGTGTCTGTTTGATGCTCGGTAGGCAGTCCCGATCAGAGTTGTCAAGCGGCTTGTAGTTTTTGTGGGTTGTTTCATGCATGGTTTTTCTGATCCAAGTGAGTCGAGTCATTATTGTGCTTTTGACATGAAATCTAGAAACAGCTATTTGTTGTCTGTCTGATGCTCGGTAGGAAGGTCATAGCTGTATGGTGCTCTCGTCATTTTTGCTGGCTGCTCTATTTTTCACCATAGTCAATAGTAATTGTATTAACTGGTGGCACCTGGACCACCTGAGTTTATCTGTTTTCACACCTAGCCAAAGCCTGCATACTGCATAGCCTTGGTAGTCCTTGTAGGTTTATTTTAGTTTATTGTCTTTGATATGCTTCATAAGGTCTGTAGTATAATGAGATCCACCAATGCTCAAGAAGATTCTTTACTTTTCACTGTACCATCTGTAGGATCTCTTTCATGGTGGTACTGAATTAAGAAATGGCAATTGAAAGTGTTAGCAGCTAAAGTGGGTTTCTCGCATCCATTTTTATAAATTTATTTTTTTCTTCATTACTTCCCACATTTCTCTGTTTCTCAGTCTGAGAAATGTCAGATAGGCCTCTAACTAGAAGGAGTGACTAATGTACCATTGAATGGAGCGTTTTCAAATTGTGGCTAAGTGGACAGACAGTTGTAGGTGAAGTAAAAAATCTCGTAATCAATTAATGTTGCTTAATGTTGGTCAATGCAAAAGGATTCATTTCTATGCTGAAGATGGGCCTACGTTGTTCAATCTCCATTGTGGCGTTTTCAGCATTGAGGGTGGTATTGATTGCCATTAGTTTATGCGGAATGCTTGTGTTGATTTTTTTTTTTCTGAATTGTGCTTGTTTGTAATTATCATCATATTTCAGAACGTGAATGGTCTGCACTCGAATAACTTTACATCAAAATCGGATTGGGTCAAATTCAGTACACCAAGAACAAGAAAGTAAACCAAGACTCTAAAATCATATCCAATCTATTTACGTGTCTAATATCAATTAGACCATGTTTACCTGGTTTTCCGTTGGTTCTCTTTGCTGCAAGCCTGATTTTATTTGATCACGGTGCTTCTTTCATATTTTAGTTATGGTTGAAAGATTCTTGTTAGAACCGTCAAATAATCTGAAATGTTGAAAGATGTGGTTAATAAAATGTAATCAACAGTAGAAAATCATATACGCTTAAAAGAGTGAATTTGGTTCCAGAGGTGAGGTTTGGGAAGAGTTG
The DNA here is from genome assembly GCA_011799765.1 of Nymphaea thermarum. Lineage (NCBI taxonomy): Eukaryota > Viridiplantae > Streptophyta > Magnoliopsida > Nymphaeales > Nymphaeaceae > Nymphaea > Nymphaea thermarum. The sequence goes on from JAANDH010000043.1 coordinate 617,042, forward strand.
GAAGGAGGAAAGAATATAAAAAACTCCTATCATATGGTGAAATGATCTAGAAGGCCTAGGAATAGCTTGATAAGACCAAATAAAGATGCAGTGGATGATTTTGGAGGAGATGGGCACTAGGAGCCAACTAAAAGTGAAAAAGCGGGAAATGATGCTGAAATGCTTCTAGAAAGCCAAGGTAACCTGACACAATGGCCAAAACTTTTAGTTGATGATAATTTAAAGGATTCTGAATTCTTGGTACTGTTGGTATCATTGATAGATATCCAAACAAGGCTCATTCTAATTCTAGCTCCATAATGCACTCAACTTTTTTCTGGGTAATACATGGATAGTTCCACAAGCAGTTGGTGACTTCACATGTTGTATTTATGATAATTTACATTCTTCGAAGAATGAAATTGTTAAGTCGTAATTCTGCACACGAGCAACAGTTCTTGCAGATTAATATTCAACTCGCCGCCACCTTCTGTTAATTAAGCATGTCTTGATCTGCTGAGTGTTTCCTGTTGGCACTCCCATCTAACTTAAATTCTATCGAGTTTGTAAAAGTTGAGCGAGAGTTAACTGTGATGCTGGTCTTAAGAGAGTCTACATCCTTGTCCAGAATTTGCTCTTGAACTATGTTTGTAGAAACACTTGAGGTAGAGATCGTCAGGTAGCATTTTCTCCATAATCAAGTACCTCAGGTTGTCGTCCCTCTATCTATCATTTTTTTTTTGTTAGACAAAACTGCTCCATATTTTCTAATCAACCGATAAATGAACTCCAAAACCTGCTGCAATGTAAACTATATTTCTGTTTCTGCAAAGGCACAAAAAGGATTAGGCACCAACTAACTATATTTCTGCCTCTGCAAAGGCACAAAAAGGATTAGGCACCAACGATTAAATCCGTTGGCAGCAAGTCTAGCATGTGGGAAAGAAGACAAAGCATGACATTTTATAAGCTTTTGTGCACCAAGACGCTTATGTCACTGCTAGTGATCACTAGTCTCTTATGGGCAACTAGAACATATTTAAATCAGATGCTCAAGCCTTTTGGTTGCTCTAATTCAGGCGTTTGCATCTTCGTCTTCCTTAATGCAGCTTAGATGGATTATTCTGATTCACGCGCCGACACGAAAAGCTTTAGTAGGTAATCTTGCATGGAAAGGGTGCATTTTTTAAATATTTCCTGTCCAATAACATGAGATCGAGCTTCTCACTGCAACTTTTTCGTTTTTGGGGTTCATCTTCTGCCACTTAACCTTCACGTCTGGTGGTGAATGCGAAGGGAAGACGTCACTGTAGTATGATAGCCTTGTGAATGCCACCAAGTTGATAAAATCTCGCGCATCTATCTCCTAGTTGACATATATCTTCAATTTGCCTCTGGATTTGCTTACGAATCCTGGAACATAGCATCACCGGACGGAACACGTCAGGGGCATTGTTCATCACGACCCCTCGTGTTCTTGAAGCATCGGCGGCTGGATTGGGCCGTTCTAGGCGACGGCAGTCCGGCCATGACAGATTCAGGCGGTGATATGTGGGCCCTCAAATCTACTATGATCCTTCAATTTCTACGCCATCTTTTCTCTTTTGCCTTTTACCTTTTCCTCCTTTTAGATGAACTAGGGATGGCAGGTGGCCTACCAACTCAACAGTGATCCCTCTCGGTTGTAGCCTTTTTGCCTTTTAATATTCTGACCTAAAATGAAAGGATTGTATGGTCCCACGTGTTGGGACGCGTAATTTTAACAGAACAATGTGAGATGAACGAAATGTAATTAGCAAAATACTGGTTAGAATCTGAATCATCTTCTTTCCAATGAGATAAACGACAGAAAAAAGACGATGCAACAACAGACTTGTCCCTTTGTTATTCCTTTGTGAAAATCAGGTCTTGTGAATCCCGGTATCTAAAATCTGGCTTGTGTGTTTGAGTGACAAAACTAAAACAATATTTTTTCTGAAAAAACCTGACGGGAGTAGTTATTTACATTTCTCTTCCAAATCATCATTTGATCAAAACTAGATTTTAAATAACCTCAATTTTGACCGCCACCCAAATACACTTTAAATGTCGGTATTTAAATATGGGAGCACATTCGAGCTAGGGGAACTGTGATGAACATGCATGCCTGTTGGTTTGTTTACATTGGCAGTCATGGGAGGTTACTTACACATGTCAGATTACAAAGATTAGGATTCTCCTTAGCTTTGTCTGTCTTCTACGCAAGAATGCAACGGAAGATCAGCAGCATGTCTTCTTACGTGATCGTATTGCTTGAAGCTTTGGAGATTTATATCGTCCAAGTTTGGGATCTTCTTTACTCCCAAAAGTGATTTCTGCTCCACTTTAATTTGGTTGTTTAGAACTCTTGCGCAAAGAGTTTAAGCTTTGTTGGATCCTTTGTTTCAGTTAGTTCTATGGAAACTCTGGGGATTCAGAATCCTTTACTCCTGCAAAGAGATCTACAAACCTATTGATAAAGCTAAAAAAGAGGTATAACGGCAGGCTTGTGTGGACATTATTCTGAAGCAAAACTGCTCTAACCAGATGCTACTTGCTATTAATCTTTGGTTGCAAACTGAGGTTTTCAGTCCTTTCTGGCAAATCCCTATGAGGAGCGGATATAACTGCAGCAGGTTTTTTCTGTTATGGCATTCTGACAGAATGAAGAAATGGTAGCTAATCTTTCACTTACAGAGTCGATCATTTGTCAGTCTTTACTTCGACATGTTCCATTGTCATTCTTTTATTGTCATTAGAGCCAACAATTAGCAATGGAAATCTTGGTTAGATGGATTCAAAGAATCCATCGTGTTGAACGATATGCATTTTGTGGATAAAAGTTTCTCTAATATGGTGTTCTGTAATTTTGCCTTTTCATGTGCTGTACGATTCTTGCCGTCTGAGCAAGGGATGCTATGATGTGGGGGTCTGGTTTTGTTGTCTTGTACGTATCATTCTTTATTCTTTCTCTAATGGAAGGGTCCACCCCAGCCCCCTTTCGTCGGAAGAGTGTCACCTTATGTCTAAACAAATGATTCTCATACAAACACTAGTGCAGGTCTAAATTTACTCTAGTTTGAATCAAATTCAGAAAATGATGCTTAGATGCATGATGCATGATCCCCTCTTTTCCGTAGGAATTCCAAATCGAATTGAATGGGTAAAAAGAGAAATATTAATTTCGTTCAAATACTTGATGAAAGCCGACTCAAAACACTTTTGAAGGAAGGAAAACCAAAAGCCAAAATTATTAAAAATGAAGACTCCTTTCTTTATGAAAATCTCCGTTTTCATTCGTGACTGTTTTTAATTATTATTTACAGTCGGGTGAAGGGTTCGCTTCACGTGGTCGGAGGGTGCACAGCCTTGCCGGAGGCATCTTATGGTTGCGAGAAAATACATAGATTTACTGTTTTGACTACAACATCTTATGGTTGCGAGAAAATACATAGATTTACTGTTTTGACTACAATTTTGCAATAATAGAAGGTCAATCGACTGGGCTTCCTAATGGAGAACGAAGTCCAATTCAAATTTGCTGCACAAAATAGAGCCTGATATAGTTTATTAACTTCTACGTTATGTATGTTTTCCGGACACGCATAATCGCAGCAAGAGAGAGAGAAAGAGAGATGAAAATGAATTCAAACGAAGCGATAAGATCAGGAGGTCAGAAGGCCTTGACGATAGTAGTAATCTCAGTCCAAAGATTGAAAAGCAAGACAGAAAATTCGTAGGAATGCCCGCGAAATAAGATATCGTCACGTATAACCCAAATCTGCCACCAAAAAGAAGATCGCGCACAACCGAAGATGGTGAAAGATATCTCTGAACTTCTGCACAACTCCAATTGATAAACGATAGGAGCTTTTCTCTGCCCACTGACATAAAACACAACGACTGGCCAAAAATGAACAGGAGGATTGTAAATTGCATTGCGTTTGAACCTTAGCTTGGAGAATGAACCAAGCGTGTAGTCACATCCGGGGAGGAGGGCCGACTCCCCATGACAGCGTCTTCGGAAAAGGAGCCGGAGAGGATGGCAGAAGCGACTGAGAAACAATAGAAATAAAGTAACACTTAGGTGCAACTTCAGGCCATTTTGCCGCTGCTGAGAGGGTGGAAGGAGCTGGAATGGGCGATCCTGGAAAGAAGATATCCACAGGAAGTAAATGGGTCTTTTTAAACATATCCACAGGAAGTCGATCTTTTTCAAGTAGTTTTCAATCTTCTTGAGAGTCCCAGGAAGGGCAACAATTAAAAATATCAATGGGGCAACTACTTTTGGTGCGTTGTATCAAATTCGTTTTCATAATTCTGTTAATCTTTTTGTCAACTGACAGAAGCAGCGAAGCATCAAGAATTATTCCACAAAATTGTAGCACCACCTGAGCCATGATTCTTGTAAGATGGTTGGGATAACAGTAAGATGGCAAACTCCAAAGGGGAATTGTGCACACTGGTCATGCCAGTTCTCTCTGCTGGTGCAAAAAAAACTAGTCAGGACATTCTAAAAAAACTTGACATACTCGAGTTGCAGAATTATTCCGCAAAATTGTAGCACCACCTGAGCCATGATTCTTGTAAGATGGTTGGGATAACAGTAAGATGGCTAACTCCAAAGGGGATAACAGTAAGATGGCAAACTCCAAAGGGGAATTGTGCACACTGGTCATGCCAGTTCTCTCTGCTGGTGCAAAAAAAACTAGTCAGGACATTCTGAAAAAACTTGACATACTCGAGTTGCCGGAGGAAAATTTTAGTTTCGTGTTTGTTTATTGGCATTTAGGAGATTTGTTAATTTTGATTACTCTTTCTTCTGATTATTCTCCAAGTAGGTTAGCTTCGAGAAGAGAAAAGTCCGCTGGGAAAAAGTAAAGAACAGAAATTCATATTAGCACAGGGTGGTTGGTGTCTCCCATTAATTAAACTCAAAGTTCTAAAAAATCAAGAATAATACATACAGACACTACAGAGTTAGATTTATGGCACACGATTAGTTTTCACGGGCGTTCAAGCTTTCTTGAAGGTACACAGTGGGGCTACATATGGCGACAAGTTTTCTTTTTGATGGAGTCATCGCATATGCGCAAAACCAGCAGCTGCGGCCCTTTGTTTCCTTTGGGCTATAAGTAGGCATGGCGATTTCGGTTTTGTAATTTCTTTCGATGACCTGCAGAAAAAAAAAAAAAAACAAAAGGATCTGAAAACCACGTCCTTGTGAACAAGCCAAACAAAAGGATGAGGCCCCCCCTCTTTTTACCTTTCCGGAACAAACGGATTTGCGAAGCTCGGTACAGGTCTTGCATGAGGCACCATCATCCTTCTCATTTGTTTTGTTGCTTTCTCCTCTTCCATCTACAACACAAGAATCAACATAATCAAAAGAATGGCAAAACCTTCTATAAAATTCTCAGTTTTTGGGAAATCTCACGTACCGCTTTAGCGTTTTCATACTCTTCCCTGTATCTTTTGTATATGGCCTCCTTTTCTTTTACCTGTATATAAGACGTATGCAACAGAAAATGCAACTAAAAATTAGTTTGCCATTCTCGCTGCACAAAACAAGGCACAAACTATATAGATTTGAAGACGTGTGTGTTCGAAAATGCAACTAAAAATTAGTTTGCCATTCTCGCTGCACAAAACAAGGCACAAACTATATAGATTTGAAGACGTGTGTGTTCCTGCCTTCTTATCAAATTCAGCTCTGTCTACAGATCGGTGATCCACATGGAGTGCAAATTCCTGAACTTGGGTAAGAGGAATCCTTCGCTTCTCAGGAACTGGAATTGGGTCGCTGAAATAGATTTAAAAATTTGTTAGCAATTTCCCTGATGCCAAAATGCCTTGAAGAAAAGCCGATATTCTTAAATTTCCAAAAAAAGGATTACCTGTCCAAAATTGGTTGTGCCTTGAATTTTCTCATCTCTGCCGCCTCTTTTTCCGTTCTTTCCTTTTCCTGCATCAACCTCTGCATCTCTTCCTCGTGCCGGATGAGGCTCACTAGTTGAAATGCCTCTGGCTTTGTACACTCTTTTGGTTGAGGCTTTGGTGGTATCTAAAGGCAAAAACATTTCTTAATAAGTGAACTTTTACTGCATGAAAACAAGAATATCTATTTTGCTTACGTAAGACGAGCTACGCAAGACAAGAGCCTACCACTGGGTAGTCTGTGGAATATGGATATGGACTAGCTTTAGGAACCCTGGCCTTTTGCTCCACCAACTGTTCATGCAAAACTTCTGCCAAGAATCTCTTTTCTTTCTCCAAACCTCTCTCCTAAAATTCACGGCCAACCATTGGAATATAAGACAAAGGGAAAATGAAAGCCATGTAGTACCAACACAAACGATTGCCTACAAACCTCGGTCTGAAGATTGAAAGGATTCGGTATCGTGATTCGTGGAATTTCTTTGTCGCGACAGTCTGAGTTTATAGACAGCTGGAAACAATAATAATATACCAAATTCAGGATCAATCAACGCCTTTCAAATGCCACCTATTGAAAGAAATCGTAGATTATACCTTGTCAAAGAGGTCAACCACTGGATACAGGGGTGGTATTCTTTCATCCGTTGCAAAGTGGAACTCCTGAGAATTGCAAAACATGTGAGTAAATATACAGCAAAAGTTTCACGAGTTTTGAGAAATCCAAAACAAGGGTAGCCAGTCACCTGTGGTATGGTAGCTTGGTGCTTCTGATTACGGAAAACTCCAAGTTCTCCTTTGCTCACAAGTATCTGTATGTTGATTAAAAGTGAGATCGCAGTAACGAAAAAGAAAAAAATTGGTTTCTCTAAGAGTTCATGACATCAATGAAAGTGATACCTTCTTGTTCAGCGGCCTCGCCTTGAACTTAGGCATATTCGCTAGCTCTTCCTGCTCCAGTTCTTCCGAACTTTTGATGCTGCCATAGTTCAGAAAGGACAGATCAGAAATGAAGATAAGATAAATTGAGCAAAGGATTTAAGGCCGAAGTCATCCTACGTCTGGGGGCGTGCACGTGTTGATGTTTCCAGGTGTGGCGATTTGGGTACAGTTAGCCCGTGGGCAGCCGTGTGCTCAGGCTTGAGCTTCCCCTGCAAATACAAAACCCAAAATTCTTAATATAAAAAACATCAGAAGCGCAGGAGCTGCAATTTTTTGGCTTGCTAAAGAAAGCGTACTTTCTGTGAAGTTTCTGTAGAAGATGTCCCCGCATGCTGAGAAGCTCTTTCCATTGTTTTCAGATGGAATTCATGGAACTCCGGTGGCTGAGGAATGCTTCTGGATGGGACCGGCAGACTACGGGCCTCCAGGATCTGTTCAGTTTCATATGGACGCGATAATGTTCAGCAATTCCGTTTGGTAAGAAAAAGAGAATTGATACTGGTAGCATGGGGATAAAAACCTTCTTGTTTACTGGTCTTGCTTTGAACTTGGGAATGTTTGCAAGCATTTCTTCTTCCAGTTCAGCAGAACTCTTTACTTTTACAGGCCGAACCCGTCGAGCTGTCAAGAACTCGGGTTCCTTTGGTTGTGTCAATGCTAATGGAGGCTTGCGATGGGTCATCGACGCAGCATCATCCTATGAAGTATAAACACACAAAAAAAAAAAAAGAGAACATTACAAAACAGCCAGAATTCCAATTTCAGGAATTATAGAAAACAGAAATACGAGAACAATTAAACGCAAATGCTGAAAATAGGGTAGTAATCTCAGTACATGTGAGAGGGATCTGTGCTGTGAGATTTCCAGTTCTCTTGTTCTTGAATGGAATTTATTCACCAATTCTGCTGCTGAAACGAAAGGATTTATTTCCTGAAAGCAATGATAATTATTTGGCATGAGGAAGTTAAAAATCAAGGTCCTGTTTGTACAAAAAGCAAAACAGCAGGGAAGCTACCTTTTTGACGGTTAACTCGTATCTCTTTTCCCTGCAGGTTCTAGTTGCTTGCCCGTTTGCTGCTTTTTCTTTTGAAGCCACAGCTTCAGACTTATGATGCATAACCCGTTCTTTGACATTTAGAATCTGAAAAAATTTTGGCGCCATGGCAAGAATTTACACACTACCCTGCCAACAGAGAATTGAATCGATGAAAGGATGGCCAGGTTATAGCCTTATAGGTACCTGTCTTGATCTTCCCCCATCCAGCTTTTGCCTCTTGATCGCTTGATTTTCTTGTTTGATGTCAATATTTGCTGAATTCTTAAGTGCACTAGCAGGCAATCTGGCAAATATACGAGAACAGGTAAGTATGATAACACAGTTGCAATATTTTTCCGGATTAATTGTTGTCGATTAATGAAAACAACCTTAGAGCGCTCCCCTTGGTAGTTCTTGCTTGTGACATTGGTGTTTGTCTAGTTGACTTCGTTGCAGTAGAGGGCTTTTGTAGTTTCATTTTGGCTGTTGGATTCTTGCAGCTATTTTCAACCTGCCCATTTTTGGAAGACATAATTTGTGCTTTGGGAGTCCCCGCACCCATTTCTGCATATGAATCATAAAAATACGTACATTTTTTAGTCGAAAGAGAGCCATAAGGGAAGCTGGACATAGTAAATTATTTCCATGGAAAGAAGCTAGGATGTTCGCAGACTTTCCAATCTATGCCAGGTTATCTTATTTATCTTATTTCCTCATGGAGACATAGTTGTCAACTCCTTCATAAAAAGTGAATATCATGAATTAAATTCGTACCGTCAGCTGGTTTAGTTGGTTTCTTCTCTTCTGATTTCTCGATGGTAGAACTGCAGTACGACCAACCAAAGTTAGTGTCATTACTGTCAACAATTGAAAAGTGAGGAACCTATTTCAAAAGATGTCCTGCCATTATGATGATTGAGAGTATACCTATCTACATTCTGAAGAATGTGACCAGGTTGGGCGGAAGATTCAGATGCAGCCAACTATATAAAATGAAAACAAAAAATTAGACTCTCAAAGCTTAACCATTGCAAAAATTAAGATTCATTTCTACTGATAAATTAAGTTAACCTGGTTATCTCTTGTTTCAGCACAGCCTCCATCAACAACTTTACCTACAGTTTCCGACTCTGTAAGCTTCTCTTCTGGAATCCTGAGAAGGTATAACAGGAGATCGTTTATTTCAGATATCCACAAAACGATTAATCTAAAAGATACTCGCGAGTTAAAAACCCATAAGACTGACTCACCTAGAATCACTTTTTGGCAGATTTGTTTCTCTGGTCTCTGTAGCCATCTTTGCCTGTGAATTAGAAACACGAATGTTCTGATTCTTGACGATGCACGTGCAGTAAAAGAAGCAAAATATATCATGGTATGAATTTAATAACACAAAAAGAAAAAGGACAAGTGAATTACCGGAAGTAACTCCTCCGCTTCTTGGAAATTGCAAGTGCTATCCATATCCACCTTCCTGCTTGTCTTGATTCGCAACATGAATGCTGAAGACCGAGCACAGGTAAATCCCATCAGACTCTTAAGTAGCCAAGACCCCAATCATGGATGGAGAAAAAACCAATACCAATATGCTGACTATAACTTAATAAAAGGGAAGATAGCTTATAGCGTGGACATTACTAGATTTCCAATGCATAAAAAGCTCCGAACGCCAAAGTCTAGCAGGAGCCCTCTAAGTTCAGAAGAGAAAGGAGGCTGATACATCATAGCCCCTTAATAGGCCAAGAACAAAGTCGTTCCCAATTCCAAACTTTATCTCTCGGTCTGAGAGAAATGAAGCCCCTTATAACAATTTCCAATTTGGGAGAGGGAGAAATGATGGATAATTGCAGGGGACAGGCAGTGGCTGGATGAATGTCATTAGTAAGAACCGGATTCAGTTTCCCAACAATAAGAAACCCTTCTTCTTTTGAAATGCCATTTTCCATGAACCATACACATCGAGTAAAACGGGGGGGAAGAAAGAAAAAGAGCCGCCTATTGAACAAGAGAACAAACAGGGATTTCTTGATCGTGCAGTGAATAAACAAGATAGATAGTGGAGGCTGGCTGAGCACGAAAGGAAATGACAATAAATCAATGAAAATGAGCAACAAAATGGGGGAAGAACACGAGAAGAACAAGAACATACGTGAAGGCGCATAGCTACGGGTCACTTCAAACCACTGCTGGGCTTGACGGATCTCCTCTTCTGTCTCACCGACAACGAAATCGAAGAACCTTGGAGCAGAAAACTCGTATATCTCATCAATCTGGACAGGATTGAGGCATCCCACCTCGCTCGACGCTTCCATCATTCCGTTTAGAGAGCCAAAGCAACAAGATTTCTACGGGACGTAGAGAAGATGGGTGCTAGCGGTGGAGGATGAGAGGGAGAACTCCGGGGGAAAATGGAAGAAGAAGAATAATCAATTCTTGCAGACAGAAGCGAAGAGCGTATTTTGATCCGGCAGGGGGATGTAACGTTCGGATCTCAACGGTCACCAACATTTGAAAAAGTACGCTGACCTGTGGAAGTAACGGCTATATGTCGATGAGCGGGTTCGGTCCCTATTGCCCCGAACGCGTCACCCGCGGATGCCTTTTACCTTTGCTTTTCCTATTCAAGCCCGACTGCAGTGCGGGTCCAATAACCAAACCCGGAGGCCATACACGTTCTACCTTGTATAAAACCCCACTAATCTAGTCAAGTGAATTCGCTGTCTCCTTAACGGCGTACGTTAACTTGAGCTTGGCCTGTATAATTAGTTAATTTTATTTTGTTTTTGTGGTTTGTTCTTGTATCTAGGGCTAAATTTTATTATGCATTCTCATTTTATCAGCTCATTAACCGCGTGTTTGAGTTCCTGAAAAAAATTTTCACTTCATAGATTTCGAGAGAATGATAAGATTACGACCCACATGAAAAAAAATGAAAAAGAAGCCGAAGTCATCCTACTAAGTTCCCATTACCTACAGAATTCAAGGCTGTGACCGTGTCTAGTTCGGAACAATCTACCTTCATATTACGTCGTATTTCTTATGTGACGGAAGTACAAGGCTTACAATAATCAAATTGGTAAAGTGTCATTACCAACCCGACCAGCTATATTACACTCTTTCGAGATCATTTATAAAATTATTATCTGATTCTTTGTTAAAACCTGAGAAACTGAAAATCCACAAAAATTGTACCCAATTGTGTTAAACTAGGAGAACATATTCATTTTTCTCTTTTGAAATTGTGTTTGAAAGGGAATTGTATAGTGCAGACGTCTGAATTCCTCAGATTTGTTATCCGGTCATCAAACACTTTTTTTTTTCTCACTTTCTTAACACGATCAAAGTGTTTAAACTGGAATTGGGGTCCAAAACTATTTGTTTATTTCATCTGGCGAAACACACGTGTTTCTATACTCTACCACAGTGGTCTAACTCAGAGGGGGAATGGGTCTGACATAAATTCAGATTGTGAAATCACAAACAAGAGTTTTCAGCCCAAGATCCAAGAAAGAATTAAGACCATTAATGGCAGCATTCATTTTGTGGCTGCATTTCGAAATTGGAATTTCACATTTAACAAGCAGTTGCGCCAAAAACGGAATAAAACATATAATTCGCTGAACCCGAAGGCGCCAAACGTATAAAATCCAAGAATATCTCGATTAATATCATCCCCATTTTAGCTGGCACAATATCTTTCGCCAAGTATTACTTGTAAGAACATAATAAGATTAGACAAAATTTTGGTCTTAACATTAATATAGGAGAGATTTTTTTTGTTGTTTTAAATTTCAGATCCATTTAAATCCCAGTTTCTTAATATGTTCCATACCTACCTAGTGTTGTTACTTGTTAGTATGAGTTTGGACAAAAAAATGTATATTACTATTTGAACACCAAGCATTAAATTTGGTAATGGATTAGTCTAGTACCAAAAGCTCTCGAAGATCCCACGAGATCTCAATTTACCAAGATTAACGCCAATTGTTTTGGATCTGATGTGAAGAACTTCTTCTGTCATAGTAGAGGCTTTACATGGTCTGGTTCTTTGGCAATTTGAACCTTGGGAGTTTGAATTTGAAGAATTTGCAGATGCGCCTGCTTACCCAAGAAAACTCCGGTTCTCAAATCCCTATGTGTGATATCCAAAAAATGTATTATTAAATTAGTTTAATGTTGTAGTTAATTGCTTTTAAATTATTAAATGATCATTTGACTAGATCCAGATCTGCTTCACTTCTAATTCAACATGAACAGAATCATATATACCAGCCGAGTTGCATCCCTTTTATACGATAGTATCTGACATCCAGGGGCGGAGCCAAGAATTTTTTTATTAAAGAGGCTGAACTATAGTTCTAAAATTTCAATAGATACTGAAACATAATTTTTCAAAATTTTTATATAAGTTAAGTTTTTTTATTCACATTTTGGATCTAGAGTTGAGTCCAATGTATTTTTTCCTATGAAATTTCACAAGTTATAGCCGAAACTCATACGTTTGAAGACCTTGGATCAAGTCACAACTATGCCAGTTCATTGCTTGAGCTTTCCTCATTAAAGAAAAGGAAAAGAAAAAGCAATAAGCTTACATGTTAACAAGGAATCTTTTGGTTTCACTTGAATTTATTTTCGCTGAGCTGCTTCCATTAAAGATCCAATCTTACCAATTCACAAGAGTTGGATTTCACTTCTGCATCATTAGTAATGGTTTATTAATATTTCCATTAAGAATATAGTTACATTGTCTATTATGTGCCAAAAATAATAAAATGTTCTGTCTTTTGGGTTTCGAACTCTGATTATGCTCCGCATAAAAGGTAAGCGCTTTCAAAAGAAAATTCAATTTATAACTGTAATTCTTACAAGAAGGACCTTTCAACTTCAAGTAAAGCTAAACCTGGAGCTCAGCTCAAGTCTCAAAACCCACAGCTCGAGTTCGGCTCTGTTCGAACATAAGAAGGCTCGATTAAGCATGGGCTGAGATGGCTAGATCGGCTTGGATGCTTTTTTATTAGGCAAGACGGGGGACTCAAACTCTCCACTTATCTAAAATCTTTCTTTTTGAGATAACACTTTATATAGTCTTCTCTATGACGAGCTTTATCGAGCTTGGTTGGTAGCTCGACATCGACTTGTCTGTCGTTCATTCTTAGCGAGCAAGTTCGTGTCGAGTCCGAGTTGAGTCGACTCATTGAACACCCTCAGTTTCAAGGAAGAAAACTTGGGTGTGCTTCAACAATGGCGGCATAGGCCTAAAAAGTCGGGCTAAAAATGCAAGGGTTTTTAGACTTGAATTAGGATCTTCAACTTGATTCACCATGTGTATCGTTTCAAAGCAATATTAACAGGTACGATGGGTGCAAATTAGATTCGGATTTAGATAAATGTTCTTCTAAATTTGAGATCTACCGGTACAATTAACATCATACTTATACGTGAACTTTATAAGCTTGGTTGTTGAATATGAAAACAACAGCGAGTTCTAATTTTGATCGGAATCCAAGTTAAATTCATCATGAAACTTCACAATTAAAGCTTAGTCAGAATTCCAAGAATCTTGTACTGGAGTCCACGCACTCCCATCAAAGTCACACAGAGGCAAAGAATTCAAGCCGATGTTTGGTCCAAGAATTTTCTTGTGCACAAAAACGATCACTTTGGTCTTCCATTGATGGTACTTGCAGAAGCAGCAGCAGCAGCCAGGCCATGAAGACCAGTACCGTCGTCTTGCTCTCCACTCCCCAAGCTGCCCATTCGGTCGCCATGATCCAGCTTGCCAAGCAGCTCCCACTTCACCACCCTCCTCTCCATCACCATCCTCTCGATCCGCCCTCCCCCTTCTTCTTCATCTTCTTCTCCTGCAACCCCACTCCTTGATGGAGAAGCCACCAACATCGACCACCGGATCAATTTCATGGAGCTGCCGGCCCTGGGTGACGCGACGTCAATCACTCACTACATGGAGAGCCACAAGGCTCTTATCTCAGAGGCCCTCTCCTCCCTCTCCTCGACGACCTCCATGTCAGCCTTCATCGTCAGCCTCACCACCATGATGGACGTCGCCATCAAACTCGGCATCCCAGCCTACGTCTTCTTCCCTTCCAGTGCAGCTGCCCTCTCCCTCCTCCTCCATCTCCCTACCCTGCACAGCTGATTCGAATCGAATTTTGAGGACTTGACTGCGAAGATCGAAGTTCCAGGTTTGGACCCTTTGCACCCACTGGATCTTCCCCTTCCTCTTCGTCGCAAGGGGACTCCCCAGTACACTTCCCCGTCCTCTTTTGGAAACTTGGCTTTGCTAGCACAGGAATGGACAAAGGCAGGATAAGGGCGACCGTTTTCCTTTGTGTGTACTTAATTCAATCTCGTCGTTTGGTCTGTGCACGCAACTGAATTTCCTCATTTGGTGGCTGTTGTAACTTTAACGTGAACGAGGAAAGTTATACACCATATCTGGATCTGAATTTTAAATTCGAAATACGAATCTTACTTTTAAATTCACAACTAAAATCGACTAATTTGAATCCAGCTATAATTAATGCACAATTGAAACCATATTATTATACGATAAAACCGACATTCAAAATGTGTGAAATTGGACATATGGGATATTTTTTTAAAACAAAATCCAAATTTAAATTTGAATTAGGTGGAGAACTTGGCACAAATATGTTGGTCAACTGTCTGCCACTTCTGGGTCCTAAAGGTCCAGTCCTTGACTTTATAGGCCAATGATTTTGGACAGATTTTTTGTCTTGCTAAACAGAGCTTTTTCACATCAGATCTATTAACTATCTTCTTCGTTCTTTTGTCTTCTTTCTTTTCTTTTTTTTCTTCCCCCTGTTTTTGGATGCAAGCGATCAGAAAGGAACCGTCACTCCGTCAGGTCTTTGATTTGAGAGTCCGAACAACATGTCAGTTGAAAGGCCAAGTTTCCGTATCTTGCAAATGAGACCTTTCATCTTCACTTTCTAATTAGAGCACGCTCAATTTCAGTCATACGAAACGCCGGGAATTAGATCTCCGTTCGGGTTCCCGGCGACTGACCGGGCGTCTGATGGGACTATTGGTTCACGTGAAGGTTACTCTTACGGTGCAATAGTGCAACAAGAAATTAGAGTAACTTTTTCAGCCACATTTCACCCACCCTTGAAGGTTTGTGGCTAAAAAATTAGAGAGCAGAACCAGAAGCGTCCAATTATTCCTTCTGGATGCTCAACATCAAAGAAGCAATATGTTCTACATCAAACGACACTTTAGGCAAGATTCACTCGTTTTACATCCTAAGATAACTACTGCACGGCCCAAGTCGTCGTCAAAAGATTCAGAACAGCAGAGAAAGCCAACGAAGAAAGCAACATACCAAGCACAATGAACGATACTGAAGCGAAAACGAAAGTGCGAGCTTGACTCCCAAGGAAATCTGGCCGTAAATAAAAACACAATTTCGAAACATGGTCTCAATCGATTACGTTTAAGAGGCTTTGACGAGATCACGTATATCTCTCTTAAAAATACTGTCCGAAAGATTACCGGAACTGCAGCGACCGAATTCCGTCGGTAGACCAGCTTTCGACCAACGTCGCCAAATTGAGGTAGGACGATCCTCCTTCCTCTACAGCCTTCCTCCCCAACTCTTGCATCTCCTTCATCTTCTCCCTGACCTTTCTACCTTCTTCACCTTCTATCAAGCTCCTTGCCGCCCTCTCCAGTTCCTCTGCTCTCACTATCCCATTACTGCCATCGCCGCCTTCTCTGTTCAGCGCTAATCCCACTCCCAAGACGTCCACCAACTCAAACGCGTTCATCCCTTGTTCTGCGTACAGAGGCCAAGCGATCATGGGCACGCCGAACCACATGCTCTCGAGGGTCGAGTTCCATCCACAGTGGGACACGAATCCACCGACCGCTGGGTGGGACAGAATGGCGACTTGCGGCACCCACTTTGGCCAAACCAGGCCGTGCTCTCTCGTCCTCTCCACGAACCCATCCGGCAGCACCTCGTCCAAATCTGCATCACGGAGACCCACAAAGCCAGGCCCCGGCTCACTCGGCCGAACCCGGAGCGACCACAGGAATCGCTGGCCGCTGAATTCCAACCCCCGCGAGATCTCGTGAATCTGCTCGGTTGGGAAGGCGCCCATGCTGCCGAAGCACAGGAACAGGACGGATGAGTGGGGCTGCTGGTCGAGCCACTTGACGCACTCGTGGTCGTTCGAGTCGGACTCGGCGCCCAAACTCAGCAATGGACCGACCGGATACACCGGCGGGGCTCGGGCTCCAGGGCAGCAGAGTCCATCTGCGAAGGCCTCGATAGCCCGTGGCTGCAACTCGTTGAAGGTGTTCACCAGTATTCCATCCAATCCAGAATACAGATGGGAGGTTCTTAGGAACCACTGATAGGGTTCATCCTTCTTCGTCTGCAAAACACTCGGCATGGCAGATGGAGGCAGCGGCTGTAATGAGCCGGGAAACTCGAATGCCTCGGTCACGTCTTTGAAGTCCTGTTCATACCTCCGATCCATCTCCGGCGTGTAAAGGAAGAGGCAAAGTGTGGTAGCTCCGGATGTGAAGAAGACGAAGGTGGGGATGCCGAGCTCCACAGAAGCAGTCGTCGACGAGATGCAGAACATGTCGACGATAAAGGCAGGGATGGTGGTGGTTTGCTGGAGCTCCGCGAGTGCCTCGGAGACAACGGGCTTATGGTTGTCCATGTAGGCTAGGTAGCTCGTCCGGCCTTCGACTTCAGGAACAGCAACTTGGGGAAGCTCCATGAAATTGATGTCCAGGCCGGAGGCTGCCACCGCATCTTGGTGTTGGGAGATGACGGAGGAAGGGGCAAAAGGAGAGGAGGAGGGAGGTCGGACGACGAGAATAGTGATGGATAAGTTGCGGGTGTGATGGAGAATCTGCTTTGACAGCTCGATCATGGAGACCAGGTGCCCTACTCCTGGTGTCGGGAAGAGTACCACCCTCCTCCCCTTCATCATCGTCTCTCTCTCTCTCTCTCTCTCTCTCTCTCTCTCTCTGGTCGGATGCGGTTGAATCGAGGATGTGGTTGGAAAGTGGCGTCTTAAAGACGTCCGGCCGCAACTTGGATCACTCGAAGGGACTGGGTTTCTTAGCAAAGGAAAAATAGAGTATCAAGTTTTTCATTAGTATTACCTCATAAAAATATTACAAGAATTCATCCTTTCATTTATCCCTGTCAGATAGCTGTCATTCTCTTGTTGGTCGGCGGCGCGTCCATTTTCCCAGTCAATGCGATCATATACTTATAAATTAAAGGAATATGATAAGAAAGACTCACGAATATTATCTCCATCTACGTCGACTTCAGGGAGACTGCAGGTGAGGTCATGGATGACGAATTCATAGCGCGAAGAAAAAATGTTTCCCCGCCGTTTTCTTGGAGCGCAGGCCAAGTTACTCGAACTTAGTTTCTATTTAGCAAGCAAAAATATGTTCTTTTGTGGTCACTAATGACGTTGGTTGGATGTCATGGCCAGAAACATCAAGGAAATATGCAGAACACAAACGATTATCTGATAGCTTTTTTTGCTGCCATGTTCAGGTGTTATTGCTCAATGAATTTGGGCATCAACGATCCAACTCTCTGGTGCAAGTTGAATCTAAAATAGTTTGGCAATTGTGTTCTAAAGATCATCAATGGTTCAAACTTTATTTTGATAAGTTCGGAGGATATTCTTATGCTTCGATGATCAGTACTTCTATTTATTGAAAAAGTTCACAAGTTTCCAATGAGTACTGGATGTAATTGGATCTTAGCAAAACTCCATATGAACGTTAAAATGAACTTGGTCATCCATTAATTTATAGGTTTGGAACCATCCAAATCACATTGGTGCCATTAAGATTTGGAGGACTCAGAAAAGTAGATATCTTCGTTGCTATCCTAAATGAAAATTTAAGGACGGATTCCCATGCTAACCCATAGCATTGGGGAGGGCTTCAATAGACATGTGCTTTTCCAAAATTTTGGAGCTTTAGAGGTCGTTTGACAATGGAAACATTTGAAGCAGGTTTATGAGATATTATATTTTTCTTTGTATTTGTTTTTTTATTTTTGTTTGAAGATCAACTATTAAATTTATAATACGAACAGTATAAGTTTAAGGGCATGAGGGGCAGAGAGGGCCCCGTTCAAAATTTTTTGCACATCCCTCCCTCCCCTTACCTCTCTCCCTTGCTGCCCCCTCTGCCCTCTCGCCGGTGCAGTCTCTGGTCGCCGGAAATAGGTTTGCCCCTCCTTCAATTTCCCAGGCCGGAGCTTTTATCTCTCTCGTACCCTCTCCCCCATCTTCTCTTTTCCTCTTCTCTCTCTTCCCCTCTTTCCCTCTTACAGGCAGCAGAGGCTTAGTTGCTCTGTGGAGAATATCGTGTTGCAGGCAGGCGGTTCACAGTGTTGTTTGAATATCATTTTTGGTGATTAGGCACCATGGAGTTGAATTTCTCGCTTAGACTGTCGGAATTGTTGCGGGGAAGAGGCGTGGTCCGACATATGAGTCGAAATGGGTTCTCAAGGCACTAGAAGATGGTTCCAGTCTGAAAGCCCATTACCAGTTGTCATGGAGCAATCCCAGGATGCGATGCCGTGCTTGTATTATATGCTCATATGCTTGCCATCCGCAATTTTCTGGTTTAAAAGGCGTTCAAGAATTCTCAGATGTTGCTGTTGTTGATGCTGTTTTTAGTGGTCTCTAATCGTTGATGTTGTTTTAAGTGTTCTCAAATGGTCACAGTTCTCGAAAGATGCTTGATGGGTGCGGGCGTGAGCTTATGTGCTGCTCTGTGACCTTGTATTGAGCCTCTGGGGTTTTCTTATCGCCTTGGTTGTAGTTGTAGTGGTCTCTCTCCAAACAAGAGACCGTGGAGAACAACAATTCTCATGGTGCGAAATATTCCTTGGTTATGGTTGTAAAACGAAGGACCAAGGAAAGGCTGAATTCTGACGTCCAGCCACTATTTTAAGTAGGTAGTGTTTGAAAGGAATTCTTACTACTGCTTATCGACTTGTACAATGTGCAATTTATTGTTTATGCAGATGGCTAAGGTGTAGAGAAAGATCCAGAAAAAATTTGCTGTAACAAAATAAACAAACTAATAATATTCGTATCAAGGTTGTTATTCTGAATAGTTGCTTTATTCAAGAAAGAACTACGAGGCTCTATTTAAGGATTGTATTTCTCAAGTTCAAAATTAATTGCAGACTAAACTTTCATTCGGTTGCTCTACATTCAATCTCCAGTCTCGTGGCTGCTGAACTCCATGGAACCTGCAATAACGGAGGGATTCTTGTTTCTAGGTTCAGCCAAGGAACTTTGGGATTCCTTGGCGGAGATGTACGGAGAGAAGCATAACCTGACAAGAGTATATCAGCTGTAGAAAGATCTTGCCAAAAGCATTAAAGGTATGAAACATTTCCATCTCCACTTGAGTAACCTGAAAGGAAAGGGGGAATAAACTGTCCCCAATGCCATCAGATTCGTCGGATTACTGTTGACATTGATGCCACGAGGCAAAAAACATAGAAGGATGAAATTTTCAATGTTCTTACAGGCCTTGACCAGGGGTTGGATACACTTAACAGTTATATTCTCATGAACTACCCACTTATATTCTCATGAACTACCCACTACTGTCACTTAATAATATCTGTGCTATGATCCAGTGGGAAGATGCCCGACGGAAGATAATGAGACACAGAGCGAGACGACCCATGAAACCATTGCGTTTCATGTTGGACAAACAGAGGTCACTCACTAAGAACGAGTAGTAATCGTGGAAGACCCAAGATGAGATGTACTAATTGCAATAAATTGTGACACGATAGAGATAAACGCGAAAATCTTCATGAAAAACCAGCAAGAAGCAAGAAAACGAACAATTGGACTAAGAACTTAGAGGACGATGTGTCTGAACTAGCGAGGCTTCTACACCAGACAATGGTGGAGAATTTGTGAACGAGAAGTTGAAAAACTTTCTGAAAGGAAAGGGCATGGTACATCAACTACATGCCCGAGAACTGCACAACAAAATGGGGTGTATGAGCACAGAAACATAATTTTGTTGGACAAAGCAGTGTTGTTTCATATGCCTGCATTAGGTAGAGAAGAGTACCCTCCTAGGCGTGCATTAAACATTCCTACGCCTGCATTCAATATATTGGTGTACCCACTTCCATCTGCATTAAATACAATTAGTGCAGTCATTCAGTGCTCTCCTACACTGGAATTAAATGCTAATATTGCAGACATTACAACCCACGGCTATCAAGAACCGAATACACTCGGGGCTCATGGCAATGAGGCAGAACACTCTAAGGGTCGACTACGTCGGTAATTGCCAGTTCCGTTTAAAGATTTCCCGACATATCAAGAAAAATACTTGGTAGCTGACTTCAATTATGGTGAAAAGACATCCAGAAAGTTCAGAACAAATTCAGGATAAGTGTTTTTCTCAGAAAGAGCCTCAGAGCTTTTTCTGAGGCAAACACAAAATCAGAATGTAAGTGTCCATGAAAGAAGAGTTCAAAGCTCTAGAGGAAAATAACACCTATGAAAATAGTACCATTGCAACAAGGTAAAAGAGCAGTAGGTTGCTAGTGGACCTACAAAATCAAATACAAGAGTTGCGAGGAAATAGAGAGATTTGAGGACAGATTCGTGGCCAAAGGACACATGCAGGCAGAAGGAGTCAACTTCCATGAAACCTTTGTTCCACTTGCAAATTTTACAATCAGAATTCTCTTATTTGCGGCAGCTGCAAAAAAATGATCACTGTACCAAACTAGATACTAAAAACACATTCCTAAATGGCAATTCAAAAGAGATTTATATGGAATTAGTACAAGGACTGTAAGAGAAACACCGTTAAAGTATGGTGTGCAAACTCAAGAAGTCATTCTACTGCTTAAAACAATCACCATTTGTGTGGTTTACCAAACTTAGTAGCAAATTGATAAAGATGGGCTACAGTCAAGAGCTTTCCATACCATAATCTAGTTATTCAAAAAAGGAAATATAGGTGGTCACAGTGTAAGTTGATGACATGGTTGTAACAGGGGACGATGAACACTTATGCGTGAGAGCAACTAAGGCAACACCACAAGGGAATGACCTGGTAGTCGATGTTATCCCATTTTCGAAAATGGTCCCAACCAATTGCCTTTATCGTCTGCAAACGGATGACGTTGTCTCTAGTACAATATGATCTGTTAGATTACAAGATTGAACTGCTCTTACTTAGTTCAGCCAGTAGTCCATTTTCAGACCAAAGTTGCAAAATTGAGGTAGGATGATCCTCCTTCTTCTACAGCCTTCTTCCCCAACTCCTTTATCTCCTTCATCTTCTCACGAACTTTCGCACCTTCCTCATCAACTTCCATCAAGCTCCTCACAGCCCTCTCCAGTTCTTTTGCTCTGACTATTCCACTACTGCCATCATCGCCTTCTCTGTTCAGAGCTAATCCCACTCCTAAGGCATTCACCAACTCAAAGGCGTTCAACACTTGTTCTGCGTACAGAGGCCAAGCGATGATGGGCACTCCGAACCACATGCTCTCGAGGGTGGAGTTCCATCCGCAGTGCGATACGAACCCACCAACTGCCGAGTGCGAGAGAATGGCGACCTGGGGCGCCCACTTTGGCCAGACCAGTCCGCGCTCTCACGTCCTCTCCACGAACCCAGCAGTCAGCACCTCATCCAACTCTGCATCACGGAGAGCCCCAAAGCCAGGCCCCAGCTCGCTCTGCCGAACCCGGAGCGACCACAGGAATCGCTGGCCGCTGAGTTCCAGGCCGCGCGCGATCTCGTGAATCTGCTCGGTCGGGAAGGCGCCCATGCTGCCGAAGCACAAGAACAGGACAGATGAGCGGGGCTGTTGGTCGAGCCACTTGATGCACTCCTGGCCGTTTGAGTCGGACCCAGCAGTGCCCAGATCCAACAATGGTCCGACGGAATATACGGGCGGGGTTCGGCCCCCAAGGCAGCACAGTCCGTCGGTCAAGGCCTCGATAGCCCGCGGCTGCAACTCGTTGAAGCTGTTCACTAGTATCCCGTCCAATCCAGAATAAAGATGGGCATTTCTTAGGACCCATTGATACCCTCCCTCCTCCTTTCCCTGTAAAAAAATTGGCAATGCAGATGAAGGCAGCGGCAGTGAGCCTGGAAACTCGACTTTCTCGGTCACGTCTTTGAAATCTTGTTCAGACTTCCGATCCATCTCCGGTAAGTAAATGAAAAGGCACAGTGTGGTTGCACCGGATGTGAAGAAGACGAAGGTGGGGATGCCGAGCTCTAGAGAGGCTGTGGTTGTTGCGATGCAGAGCAAATCGGCGATGAAAGCAAGGATGGTGGTGGTTTGCTGGAGCGCGGTGAGGGCCTCGGAGACAGCGGATTTCTGGTTGTCTAGGAAGGCTAGGTGGTTCGCCTGGTCTTCGAGTTCAGAAAGAGCAGCTTGGTGAAGCTCCACGGAGTTGATGTCGAGGCCGGAGGCAGCCACAGCATCAAGGTGTTGGGAGATGGAGGAAGAGGCAAAGGGGGAGAAGGAGGGAGGTCGGATGATGAGGATGGTGATGGAGAGGTTGTGGGTGTGATGTAGAATTTGCTTTGCCAGCTCGATCATGGCGACCAGGTGCCCAGCTCCTGGTGTGGGGATCAGTACCACACTCCTCCCCTTCATCATCTCTCTCTGTCTGTCCCTGTCTGTCTTTCTGGCAGGGAATTTTTTTGGTCAGAGGCGTCTGAAATAAGTCCGGCCACCACGCGGATAACTCGAATGGTCATGGTTTTCCACCAATTTATCTCATCTTTCAGTAGTATTTCCTTGTAAAAATATTACAATTATTCATCTTTTTCTATCTTGGGATGCCGGGATGTTCATCCTTCCCGTCAACTCCAAACTCTAATCTGCGCACTGACAGTGCGTGAAAGTAGAATTATGAAACGTAATTAAATGCCTCAAGGGCGTGTTTGGATGCACGCTCAAAAACTTTGTTTCCAAATCCAAAACAGCGTTTCACGAAAAGACAAGGTTTCTAAAAACGCCGTTTTGCCTCTCGCGCCCACCCCAAGTTTTTCATCCAGAACCGAGTTTTTTCTGTGATAAAAACTTTAGTGAGAAATAATGCTATCGAACGACATTTTGGCTATGCCAATTAGCTTTGTTTATGTGATTAATAGTCTTTCATGCATGAAATTCATAAAACAAATTCGGTTTTTGTGCAGTAGAGATTAATCAAGGATTTTTCCATCGACAATGTCTTTCGGCTTTTGTATGATTTTCTGAATGAACAAGGAGCATGGCCTCAAAGGGTGCAAGCAGAGAGTCGAACATGTTCATCCATTATTTTTACCATCCGCATAACTGATCACAGTGATATTTGACTTTCAAAATTCAAATACAAGCTGCAAGCAGTCCTGCTTTGGTTTCTTTGTTTTTTGAGTTAAACATTAAATGACGGTTACAAATGTTGTAAGTATGGCATTCTCCGTTTATAAATAATAGATTTTCACTGACCGTTGACGATGTTGTCGATGAAGGTCAATGTTTTACTGATGGACGATACTATCAGTAAAAGTTGAATTTTACTGATAAACATTCTCACCATCAGTAAATGTATCAACGACTTTCCATCTGCCGTCAGTAAAACTACCACGGATTGGCGGATTTCTCACTTTTAGCTGCACCGTCCATCGTCAACACCTCGATAGCCGTCGGCTGCAACTTCTTGAAGGTGTTCACCAGAATGCCGTCCAACACAGAACAAAGGCGGGCGTTTCCTACGTACCACCGGTAGCTGTCCTCCTCTTTCCTGAGGATAGCATCCAGCAAGGTAGATGGAGGCAGCGGGCGCACTGAGCCGGGAATCTCTACTTCCTTGGTCAGGTATTTGAGATCGCATTCATACTTCCGGTCCATCTCCAGCAAGTAAATCACGATGCACGTCGTGGTTGCTCCGGATGTGAGGAAGAGGAAGGTGGGGATGCCGAGATGTGGAGAGGCAGTGGTTGAGGTGATGCAGAACAAGTCGACGATGAAGGCAGTGATGGTGGTAGTCTCCTGGAGAGCGGTGAGGGCCTCGGAGACGGCGGGCTTGTGGTTGTCTATGAAGCCTAGGTTGCTCGCCAGGCCTTCCGATTCAACTTCAGGAAAAGCAGCTTGAGGAAGCTCCCTGAAGTTGAAGCCTAGTTCGGAGGCAGCCACAGCATCAAGGTGGTAGGAAATGGAGGAAGAGGCAAAAGGTGATGAGGAAGGAGGTCGGATGATGAGGATGGTGATGGAGAGGTTGTGGGTGTGTAGCAGAATTTTCCTTGCCAGCTCGATCATGGAGAGCAGGTGCCCAGCGCCTGCTGGGGGAAACAGTACCACTCTCCTCGCCTTCATCATCTCTCCCACCCTCTCTCGCTTTCTCACACAGAGGTAAAAGTCCGTTGAAGAGGATGTGGTGCAGGGGTGGGGTGCCGGAAATGGGTCCGGCCACCGGTTGGATCGCTCTTAACTTCATGCCTTCGCACTACACTCTAATTGCCTCATTACAAACAGGCAATGGTCCAAAGTGAAAACAATGATCTTTTGAAAAGATTTAATGGCGGCCTCTGGCTCTTTTATAGTTGGATAACGTCATGGTGTCTGCCCTGGTTAAAAAGAAGAGGATTTTGAATATCACAAACTGAACAAAAAGAAATCCCACTGTTTGATCCATCCATATCGACGTGTAGTGACGCAGGTTCGTATGGATGACTAAAAATTCATGGAGAGGAGGAGAGGAACAAGTTTGTCCGCCGTTTGCTTGAGGTGGAGATCAAGTCACACTCGAACTCTCTACCAGGCAAGCAGAAAAAGCAACGAAAATCGATCAAGCATTGTCTTTTATATATATATATATATATATATATATATATATATATATATATATATATATATATATATATATATATATATATATATATATATATATATATATAATCACCATCACTTTCGAATGTTGTTATGACTAGAAGATTGATTCGGCTGTCAAAGGGTGATGTTCGGGATCCAAGATTGACTAGGTTGTCGTCCGTGATGTTCGGGATCCCGATTGTAATTAAATGTACAATATATATATATATATATATATATATATATATATATATATATATATATATATATATATATATATATATATATATATATATATATATATAGTCGCAGCAGATATTCCTATATGATCTTATTCCTTGCTTTTTAATTTATTGCTCAATGATTTTGGGAATCAAGTTGGCTTATATTGTTCAATGGAGAAGATATCATGACAATTAAGTTTGTTTCGTAGAACAACCGTCTTTTTTAAGTTTTTTTTTTTTCAAAATTTCAAATTATATGTAATTACGTTGCATTATTAAAAACCTAACCTCGCGCTTCGATGATCGAAACTTCTTTGTTTACCTGAGATTTCTAGCGCTTGTAAAAGATCACGGATTCTGAATGACAGAATTTAGCTATTGGTTTGACATGAACAGTAATGTACATGCATATAAAAAAACATTCAAAGTTTAATAACATATTTACTACAATTATGCTATATACTTATATAAATATACATGGACTACACTGAGATATAACATGTGGTTTTGGTATCATTTACAAGAATATTTGTGTAACATACACACTTTCCAAAGCGTCAAAATGTAGGGAACGGAAAAATAAGGAAGCCGCTACTAATATCCTGTGATTTTAAGGGCACCAAAGTTTGCAGGTCAGCTAAATATTTAGAGGGTTAATGCACACTACTGTACATGCGAGTAGTGGATGCAGAAACCAATCCACGGTATCCTTAAATTAAACACTTTTAAAAAAATATTAAACCATTTAAATATGCATTAAAAAAGTATATGGCACTAATATATAGACAACATCACATGCTAGCCCACAGTGTTCTGCCAACATCACAACGGTCCCTGTCCATAACTATTGCTACCCATAGCCAAAGGCATACATCTTGGTTATATATATATATATATATATATATATATATATATATATATATATATATATATATATATAAGTTAATATTGAAGGAACACTCATATTACATAAGTTAAAATTGACAAGGTATCAATGTATGAATCTGACAGTTTCTGTAAGCTAGTGGGGGCAGTGGCCCACATCTGCCCACCTCCACCACTTCGGGCCAAGCATGGTATCTATAAGAAAAAGGAGCCCTGCACGTATTGCTCGATCATATACAAATTATGGAAGAAATCTATCTATATATAATATCTCAAATGGTTTCTATTAGTGATATGGATCTTTCTTGGTTTTCCTTCGAAACTTATTTTCCCTCAATCTCAATTTTACACAATGATATACAGAATCATAACAAGCTTTATTAAGGTTGGCGATGAATGCGTATTGATGTGATCAATTGCTTCTGCATTCCATCTAGTGTGTGCCAGTAGCGGATGCAAAACTAATACATAGTAAACTGAAATTAAGCCCTTTATAAGAAGAACTTAAACCCGTCAAATGTATAGTAAAACACTACATAACAATAACGAAGGAACAGCATACCAAGTACGATCGATTATACTGAAACGAAAGTGCAGGTCTCGACTCGCAGTAAACTCTCTGCGGTTACTGAATTCAGCCGGTAGACCAGCGTTCCGCCAACGTCGCCAAATTGAGGTAGGATGATCCTCCTTCCTCTACAGCCTTCCTCCCCAACTCCTGCATCTCCTTCATCTTCTCCCTGACCTTTCTACCTTCCTCACCTTCCATCAAGCTCCTCGCCGCCCTCAACAGTTCCTCTGCTCTCACTATTCCATGGCTGCCATCCCCGCCTTCTCTGTTCAGACCTAGTCCCACTCCCAAGACGTTCACCAACTCAATCGCGTTCATGCCCTGTTCTGCGTACAGAGGCCAAGCGATCATGGGCACTCCAAACCACATGCTCTCGAGGGTTGAGTTCCATCCGCAGTGCGACACGAAGCCGCCGACCGCCGGGTGCGAGAGAATCGCGACTTGGGGCACCCACTTTGGCCAAACCAGTCCGCGCTCTCGCGTTCTGTCCACGAACCCAGCGGGCAGCACCTCCTCCAGATTTGCATCGCGGGGCTGCGCAAAGCCAGGGCCCGGCTCGCTTGTCGAAGCGCGAAGCGACCACAGGAATCGCTGGCCACTGAGTTCTAGCCCCCGCGCGATCTCGTGAATCTGCTCGGTTGGGAAGACTCCCATGCTGCCGAAGCACAAGAACAGAACGGATGAGTGGGGCTGCTGGTCGAGCCACCTGATGCACTCGTGATTCTTCGCTTCGGATCCAGCAGTGCCCAGATTCAGCAATGGTCCGACTGGATATACGGGCGGAGTTCCCGTCCATCGGTCAGGGTCTCGATAGCCGTCGGCTGCAACTCGTTGAAGGTGTTCACCAGAAGCCCGTCCAATACAGAACAAAGGCGCGAGTATTTTACGAGCCACTGGTAGCTGTACTCCTCTTTCCTGAGGATAGCATCCGGCAAGGTAGATGGAGCCAGCGGGTGCACTGAGCCGGGAATCTCTACTTCCTTGGTCAGGTCCTTGAGATCGCATTCATACTTCCGGTCCATCTCCGGCAAGTAAATCACTAAGCACGTCGCGGTTGCTCCGGATGTGAAGAAGACGAAAGTGGGGATACCGAGATCTAGAGAGGCACTGGTTGAGGAGATGCAGAACATGTCGACGATGAAGGCTGTGATGGTGGCAGTCTCCTGGAGAGCGGTGACAGCCTCGGAGACGGCGGGCTTATGGTTGTCTATGAAGCGTAGGTTGCTCGCCTGGGTTTCTGGATTCAACTTCATTAAGAGCAGCTTGAGGAAGCTCCGTGAAGTCGATGTCGAGGGCGGAGGCAGCCACAGCATCAAGGTGTTGGGAAATGGAGGGAGAGGCAAAAGGGGATGAGGAAGGAGGTCGGATGATGAGGATGGTGATGGAGAGGTTGTGGGTGTGTTGCAGGATTTGCCTGCCCAGCTCGATCATGGAGAGCAGGTGCCCAGCACCTGGTGCGGGAAGCAGTACCACTCTCCTCGCCTTCATCATCTCTCACCCTCCCTCGCGCGCTGTCTCTTTCTCACACAGAGGTAAACGTCCTTTGAAGAGAAAGTGGTGGAGGGGAGGGGTGTCGGAAATTGGTCCGGCCGCCGGTGACGTTCGGGATTACACCAGAGTGATCACCTCTTCTCGATATATATATATATATATATATATATATATATATATATATATATATATATATATATATATATATATATATATATATATATATATATATATATATATATACTTTAATGCATGCGGCAACGCATATTTTCCATGTGATCATATTCCTTGTTTTTTAATTTATTGGTCAATGATTGTGTGAATAAAGAATCTGGTTTATATCGTTTAACGGAGAAGGTATCGTGGCAATTAAATTTCCTTCGTAGATCTACCGTCCTTTTTAAGCTTTTTTTTTCTAAATTTTCAAATTATATGGAATTACGTCACATAATTAAAAACCTAACCTCGCGCTTCGATGATCTGCACTTCTTCGTTTACCTGAGATTTCTGGTATACAGAACTATATCTTGATCAGAAAACTCCATTTAGACATTAAAAAGAACTCGTTTAGCTATTGATTTGATAGGTTGGCAACCATGTTAATGCTTAGATTTCATATAACATTTCTAGTTTGTCCTTTAAAAGCAAGGTTTGAAAACTCAGTGACTTGCGGGACTCTGATGCGGACCGAATTGACTCGCAACTTGCAAGGTTAACTCAGTCACGTCTCGACAACTTTATTTTTTTGATGAAAGTGTGTTTTCATCGGTATAAAATTTATGCTTTTGATTCGTTATAACACTGATATACAATAAAGAACATGAATGATCATGTATACGCGTACATACGCAGCTACGCTACACACAGATATAACATGTGGTTTTGGTATCATTTATAAGTATATTTGTGTAACATACACATTTCCCAAAAAACATCATTTGTATTGGTTTGGATTTGATTGAAAAGTTTGATTAGGATCCTGATGTCAATCTGAAGTTGATATTCAGACTGTGAATTCCGATTTCTGATATTTTTGTACATCCGAATTCAAATATGAATTCAAACTAGATATCCAAAAAACTTGATACCATAAAGCATATATCTGATGGGAATGCTCCTAAGATAAGGATGCAAAAATAGGAAACATGAAAACATATATTGAATCCAAGTAAAATTTGTGGATTATGCATAGGGCTGCACAATGAGTCGAGCCAACCCGGGCTAGACTTGAATTCGCTCGAAAAAGCTCGGCTCGAGCTCGACTCATTTATAAACGAGTCGCGTTCAAGTTGCAAGAACTCAACTCGTTTAAACTCGACTCGACTCAATGGATAAACCGGTTTGAGAAACCAGTTCACCGGTTTAGGCTAATTTTTTTTTTCTCTTCCCATTCGATCTTCACTTTTCCTTCTTTCTGTCACTCTTTCTTCTTCTTGTCTGCTCTCTTTCTTGCTGTCTTCCGTCGACCACGACGACCAGACGACATCAACCAGACTTGAGGGCACTTGCTGCCTTCTCTCGCAGGCCGCCGCTGCTGCCTTCTCTCGCCGGCCGCCGCCGCTGCCTCAGACGCATCCATCGTCTTTCCCTTTTTCTCGCTGCTGCTGCCTCAGACGCATCTGCCGTCCCTCTCACTCTTGGTGCAGCTCCTTCTTCCCCCTTCACACAAGGTACGCCTTCGGCCTTCCTTTCTTCTTATCCTTCTTGCTCGGCCTTCCTTTCTTCTTATCCTTCTTGTTCTTCTTCTTCCTCCTCCTACTGAGAAGGAATAGTTCTGAATTGAACCTTGGCAGGAAAGGCCATGGGAGGCGGGGCAAATGCCTATTGGAGGGCAGCCTTGGTGATGGAGGAAGAAATTGAAGAAAACGATTCAAAATTACCCTAGGAAAGGAATGGCATATTCTGTTGTGGAGGGTGCCATGGACAGACTTAGGTTCAGTAACCCTGGATCTTCTAGGGAAGCTCTTAATCTCACATTTCTGATTCGGATACTTTTAGCCTGACCTCTTAGGCTTCTATTGAGCCAGCTTTGCAATAGCTTTGCATCCCAAACGAACAAAGGACATCCCAATGCCAAGGTTTCTTGCTCAATAGTAGGTTGCTGGTTCAGTAGTAATTGAAAAACATGCAGATGCAAGGAACGAGTTAATTGAGTTAAGAGAATGAGCAAGAAGAGTTTTGTGGCACAGATGCAGTAAACGAGTTGATCAAGTTAATCGAGTCAAGTTTGAGCTCGACTTTGTATAATAGAGTCGAGCTCGAGCTTGTGTTAGGCAGCTTGACTCAATTTCAAGTTAGAGCTCGAGCTCTTTGAGCCAAGTCGAGCTCGAGCTCGAGCTCGATAAGGCTCGTGTGCAGCCCTATCGACGTATGGGTTCTTGCGTGTTTTGCTTAGTTCACTTGTATTATGAAACGGCAGCCAAGCAACAGGCAGAGCCCGAAGTTTTTAGCTAAGAAGCACTAGAGTTATAATCTTGAATGGACATTCACATGTAAATAAGTAAAAAATGATAAGGTACCAATGTACAAATATGACCGTTTCTGTAGGCTAGCTAGTGTGGGCAGTGGCCCCCCACATCATCTTACTCGGCCACTGCGGCCAAGCATGGTATCTATAAGAAAATAAAGCCCTGCGGGTGTCGATCGATCAAGCGGTCACACACGGACTCGATAGAGGGAATGTTTATCCGTAAAGATTGCTGATCATATATAAATTATGGATGGGATCTATCTGTATATATTATCTCAAGTTGTTCCCTTACAAAAACAACCACTTAGCTCTATATGTATATTTTAGGGAATTGGGTTTGAAGTAGGTTCAAGACATTCTAAAGTTTTATAAACTGAGTCTAACTTTTGGGACTGGTCCATGAAATGGTAAGATACCATTCCATTAGCATACAACCTTTAAATGAGAGATACTCCAAAAAGACCGAAGCCCGTTTTCTTTTAAAAAATATTCAGTGTTCTCTGCCAGGACCTCAACTCGAGACCAGGGGCGGAGCCAAGGGAGGGTCTGCGTAGGCCTTGGCCCCATTTCAATTTAAAAAAAAAATATTACATGTAAATTTCTTTTGAAAAATGATATTTCGGCCCATGTTAAAATTTAAAAACTTTAGTTCGGTTTCTCATAAAAAATTTTTTGGCTCCGTCCCTGCTCCAGATACAAAATCTTAGGAGTTCCATCCGTCCAGCTTGGGTTTTTGGATATGGTCGGCCCCACTATGCCATGTGAGGATCCGATACTCCCTCGCATTCCTCCTCTCTTTCCCAAACCATCTCCTCTTTTAGGGTCCAAACTTTAGCATGCCCCACCTATTCCTGTCCATGGCACGTGACTCAAACCATGCTATATATATATATATATATATATATATATATATATATATATATATATATATATATATATTTTGCAGTCTTTCAGACGTATAATTGAGTGTCTTCCACTTTCATTAAAATGTCAAACTAGAAAGGTATGGTCTCATATATGCCTCGAGATAACTTGAATTTGAATAAGCACTGGAGTGGCCCACTGAGATATAAAATGGAGCCCCATTCATTGGCTGCCCTCTCAAGGATGGCTGAAATGGAGCCGAGTTCAAAGTGGGTCTAAGATGCCGTGGCTTAGCTCAAGCCAAAGAGAATAAGAAAAAAAAAAATCTTTTTTAACGTTATTTTCTAAAAATAATTATTTAGCTCAAAGATGCCAAAATAATCACCTGAAATCAGACTCGTGCACTGTCTATTGCACCGGTCTGATTGAGTTTACTGTTTGACTCGAACTAGATTCATTTAAAAAACAATTTTAGTTCGGGTCCAGTTTATACGAGTCAAACTCGAGTTACTTCGGTCTTTCGACAGCCCCTAATCACAACCCTATATATATATATATATATATAATATCTTCGTAAGAAAAAAACAGTGTATTTTAGAGTTGGTACGATGCATGTTCCACCATATATGGCACTGGGCCATAGTGCTTATAAATCAAATTAGTCACACGTCATGTTCATGCCACCAACCCGACCAGTTATGCTATGTGACTCAGACTTAGACATGATCCAGTCCAATCGCAGATATGAAAAATATAGACATTCATTTTTATCGAATCCGCAGCATGATTTGTTTAGCTGTGGTTTCAAGCCAATCTAAACGTTAATGATAGTTATTTTATCAGGCAAATCCTTAAACATGATCAATCACTTGAGACTATTGAGGGGGAAAACGTATGCTATTGGATCAGTTCCCTTCCAAGTACGCACAGCTTTCCTGCAACCACAATAACCATTTTGCTTTTGCAAATGTATACAAAAATGCAACATTAATGAGAGAAATGGAGCTATATTATTAGTCCTCAAGCGAACTTCTAAGTCCATGTTTTTTTTGCATTTTGTCATGACAAGGGCTCCATCAAGTAGGGCTGCACACGAGCCGAGTCGAGCCCGAGCTTGCCCAGCTCGAACTCGACTCTGCTCAAAGGGCTCGAGCTCGAACTCGAACTCGAGTCGAGTTCCCTAACACGAGCTCGATCTCGACTCGTTTAACGCTTAATTATTAAACCAATGAAGCAGCTCATTTAACTTTCGAGTCGAGTTCGAGTAGCTCGACTCGTTGTGCAGCCCTACCATCAAGCCAGCGTCTTCCCCTGAAAGAGAATTAATTCCAATTATATTTGTCCTTTGCTTTCACATTACAACTGGCTCCAGGAATCGAATTCACATAGCCACAAAGTGGTGATTTGCACAACTATTAACGATAATCAATCGATGGGACATAAGTTGTTGGTATCCTAATGAAAGTAGGTTCATATCCATTCAGCCTGGCTATTCAGTGCATGGGAAACTAACGGTTTCAATTCGAATGGATATTTCATATGTATATATATATTAGATGTTGATATATTCGTGTTTGACGATGAATAAAGAAAAATCTAATACTATATTTTGAATTTAATTATGAGATGAACATCTCAATCAACATCCAACACTTAAGCTGAATCCCAATTAGGTTCTTTATTTTATCTTGGCTCTGCGGGTTTCAAAACCCTAGATTTTTCATTAAACCATGTCTCGGTAACATCAAAAGGGCAGGTGAGAACCGGTAACGACATGTTAACATACAACTTTGACAATGTATAGACTTTAGATATGATATATTCATTTAAAATTCTATCCGACGAGGATGCAAATGATCAAATATTTACTTATGAAGCGCAATCTAATTGATTGTTATTTTTTAAATCTGAATCCGATCTAATCTCTTAATCGAATATCAAATCTGAATCCGATCTAATCTCTTAATCGAATATCAAATGTTTCTGGCTTCGTTGCGCTACGCTATGCTTCTTGAAACAATCAATATGAAGCATTTGATAAGATAAAATGTTTGAAGAATTGAAACATTTGAAGTACAAAACTCGTTGTTTTACAAAATTTTTGAAGAAAAAAAAAAGTCATTCAGCTTTTCGTCTGCTTCTGTTGGCAAGCTGTGCATTAGATGAAAAACTCTTGGACTAAGACATGTATGACCCAACGCCCAAAATTCAAGACACTTCCGGCCTCACCATGCTTTGCACCGGCGGTGGTCCCTGATTTGATCCCCGTTTTTTTGTTCTTATATGCCGTAAAATCCTTGGCCAGCTCTAAAGAACGGACACACCTTCAAGACGTCCGATCTCCTGATGGGGCGAATTTTGGCTTCTCTTTCACGTCGCCTTCAAAGAAAGAAAACGATAATTGAAACATCTGAACTCGATTCAACGCGTTTGTTGAACACCGTTAACAAGTAAAGTTTCTTAATTCCGGATTATATTCTTCCAGGCACTGAACTTTCTGCAGGAGTCTTCTTTCTTCTTTTGCTTTTCTAGAAGAGATCGCGCTCTTCTAAATCGAATTAGGCACCAACCACTCTTCGTGATGAAAAGAGAAAGGGATGGAGGGGAAGCAAGTTTGCCTCTGTGTCGAAGCAATGCTCGTAGGCAGAAGAAAAAGGGAGAAGACAACTGTTGACAGACAGGTTTAAACATTATCGTGGGCGTTCCATTGTTGAACCATTTTCTCTTCTCTTTGTTTCAGTTTTGTAAGAATCAGTGGTTTCCATGACTTTATTACCAGTTGATTATGCATTTATTTTGTCGCCGTTATTTATAGAACTTATATTCTATTGTATCAGTAATTAGGTTGGCCCTTCTTCTTCCATTTTGCCGTCATTACTGCGCACCCTGATTTAGATTTGTGCCGTCTCCACCGACTGACCCACTTCGGTGCAAGAGACGAAGAACGAGCTTGGCTCCACAGTGACTGAGTTAGTAAACCCCACCAAATTAGGAGACCTGCAGTCAGTCCGGGCCGGCCTGCTCTTCGACATATTTGGCCGGGGCAGATAGGCTGACTCATAAAGTGTCTCGCCGTTTTAGCCCGGTTTAGGTCGAGCCACGTCACCGGCACTCAGACGACTAGGTTTCTAAGTTCGGCGCTGGTAAAAGGCAAGAGGAAATGGTCGACTCGGCCAAGACCCAGGAAATCCGGCCGGCTGGCAGGAAAAATTGAGCTGGCCGGCCGGCGGCCCTCCGAGCCCGTAAGGACCCAGATGGGTAGGTGTCGCGCTGCCTGCACCTATGACCTGGCTCACCACCCTCGCTACTTGACGCGTAGGCCTTAGGCTGCATGCTGCCCTCTCCACGTACGCCCATTCCTCCATTTGGCGTCTCTTACTCGACCCACACACGTCCTCCCTCACCCTCACCACACTCTCACTCTTTACTCTCTCTTGTTTAACCGTCCCTCCCTCTCCCTTCCCCGCTATTTATTTGCTCCTCTCCCCCTACTTGACTCTCGTACTTCTTCTTCCTCTTCCTCCTCCTTTCAATGGAGAATCCTTCTTCAAGCCCTCTCTGTGGCAATGCCGCTTTCCCCTTATAATATCCTCATTTCCTTGTTCGATTTGTAGTGTAGTTTTGTTTGTGTGAAGATTTTGGTTGGGGTTGTTTTTGGTTTCGGTTTGATCGACATGCCTAGCGTTTCTTGTTCCCTGGACCAGCTGCAATTCCTTTCGGGGAAGAAAGCACGGCCGTCTCTTGCTGGTTTTGCCGACGCGTTGGATTTGAGTCCGAGGGATGGTGGCACCGCGACCGCCGACTCTCTGCGGCGGCTTCTCCTTCAGCGAGCGGACTCTATCCACAGCGATTGTTCGCTGTCGCCTCCGGAGGCGTATGCCTTGAGGAGGTTCCTGCCTTCCAACTGCGAGGACGATGAGTCCGTGCCGGATGACTACGCCTGTGACGATTTCAGGATGTATGAGTTCAAGGTCCGGCGATGTACCCGAGCCCGGAGCCACGATTGGACCGACTGCCCTTTTGCCCATCCGGGCGAAAAGGCCCGGCGTCGCGATCCCCGGCGGTTCAACTATTCCGGCACCGTCTGTCCTGACTTTCGGAAGGGTGCGTGCAGGAAAGGGGATGCCTGCGAGTTCGCCCACGGCGTGTTCGAGTGCTGGCTGCATCCCGAGAGGTATCGGACGCAGCCTTGCAAGGACGGCCGGAGCTGCCGGCGCAAGGTGTGCTTCTTCGCCCACACGCCTCAGCAGCTCCGGGTTCTGACTCAGCCGAGCAATGCCCAGAGTCCTTCTCGTTCCCCTCACTGCTGCGTCCTCTGCTCCACCACCGCTGCTGCCTCTGCAGCGAGGACGGCGCACCCCAAGCTCCATCAGTTGGTTCCTCAAGGCGGAGGGTCCTCCCCGGACTCGCCATTGTTGATAGGAGTCTCCCACTTCTCGCCTCCAGCTTCGCCGCCGGTGTCGCCGCCGGTCTCCCCTGTTTCACCATTTTTCCCGTCATATCAAAGCATGATGTGCGACCTGTCGAACTCTTTCGAGAGCATGGATCTCAATCCGATCAATCTCTTGGGCAACACCAACTCGACGACGATTCTCAATGCCATTCCGAGATCTTTCGCTTGGTCGCAGTTGGCTTCTGTCGGCGATCGAAGCCGAGCTCCCCACTCATGCAGCTCGCCCACCGCTCTGTGGAAACTCCAGGAGGAGGAAGAAGAAATGCAGAGGGAAATGAGGATGACGAATCGCAACAGCATCCGCAGCATGGACGACCAGAATTCGGGCATTGCCATGTCCGATCCAGATATCGCGTGGGTGAACGAGCTACTCATGTAGAGAGACACAGAGAGAGAGAGAGAGAGAGAGAGAGAGAGAGTACACCGTACATACACCACATGTTCATTGTTTCCTCTCACAGTTCAGTTCATTTCCGGTCAATTTTTTCCGTCAAGCTTCATCGTTCTTTTTTGTTTTTTTTGGTCATTGATGTAAATCTGAAAAAGGAGAAGCCGGTCTCCGGTCTGTGTAATCTTTTTCTGTTGCCCCTTATTCCGGTTTTCGATTGGAAAATTAATCGAGAAAGCGGGATTCTTTTCGTGATTCTAGACGTTGAATGAGTTCCATTTTTTTACCATACGAGTTGATTCTTTTGAAATTGGAAAAAGAGGGGAGGGAGAGAGAGAGAGCGAGCGATCGGGGAGGAAGATGTGGGGGCGATATCGCCGGCGGAGCACTCCCCATTCCGTTACCACCCATTTCGTTTCAACTTCCTTCCCCCCCAAGCCCCAATATATAAAGTCAGTTCACGATATCGGTTCCCGTTCTCATCCCCGCCGGTCCCAAACATCAAACTACCCTTGAGCTCCGGCGGTTCCGTCGCGCGTGGCGCTTGACCAAGATCGCGATCTATCCTGGTTTTCGTGAAGTTGGTCGCGATTTCTTTCCAACGCCAGTTTCCGGCACGCGTACGTCCTCTGTGTCTCGATGATCTCAGTATTCGAGTGGACGGCAGGATGTCACGGAATCACGCACGGCTACTCCATTGTTGGGAGCAGAGGGAGCAGGGGGACAAGGTCCTCACTCCTCCCTCCTCCAACTTGTATTTAATCTCAGATTGCATTATTAAAAGATCGCACTCATCTTCTTCCTCCATAGAATCGAAATCTCAAACTCCCCTGCGTCGCATTTGCAGAAAAACGAAGCAAAAATCGGTCAATTCTCACTTGGTTCGATCCACAGAAACTTGAAAACCACAACGAAAGCGACAGCTCTAGACAACTTGGCATTAATCTTTCCTCAGAAGATCAACAGTTTCAAACAGTGCCCAGAATGTGCTGGAATTTATTTTAATAAGTTCGGGATTCAAAGCCAGTTTAAAGCGAGATGATCGTCTCCGGGAACGGCGTTAAAACAAAGCGATAAGGACGAGTTGAGCGGATCACGCGTTCCACATAAACATCCTCGCCCGCATTGATCACCTACCCACCGAGGACGAACGATATTTCTTCCACCTCCTTTTCCCTTCTTGCCCATGAGAGGATAAGCATTAAGCATCAAAGTGAAGACGCCGTACACGCTGTCCCCAGCGGCCATAACTTCACGTTCAACCCAAGCAACAGGCGGACCGTACTCAACGCCTCTCACCGTCACGAAAGCATCGTCGCCGGACGGACCACTTTTCCGGCGAACGAGACTCCGGTTGTTCTATAAAACGTCCGGCGAGCTAAACTTTGAAACTGTGTTATGTAGTTGGTGAAACGTAAGATGGGATTTTAATAAATGATTTTTTTAAATAAACTGTACATTGTGGATAAGGGGGAAAGAACTCGAGTCAGAGGGGGAGTGAGGTGATGGGAGTCGTGGCCCACGTGGGGCGCGATTTTTCTCCCTCTGGGGAATTATAATATAAGCGGAGGAGGGAGCGGAGCCCACCGGAATTTAAACCGGCGGGTGGGTTTCCGTCGAAGAGCGCAAAACTAGGGGCCGCTTTCGCCTATTGGAAAGACGTGCAGACCTGCCCCCCCACCTTTTTCCTTTTTGGGGATAAATTCTAAGGGCACCTAAAAGGAAAAAGCAATTAAAGGCGACGCCGGTTTTGAAAAAATAGGTTTGCTCTTTCTCATTTATGTCTTGCAGTTGTTAAGTTTTGGATTTGGACTTCAGATGACATGATCATATAATAAATGCAAACTGCCTACACCAAAGAAAAAAATTAAAGGAAATCAAGAGAATTAAGTATGTTAATTACATTTCAGAAAGTTTTCAAGATCAAGGAAGAAAATCTTATTAGCTTCCCTTTGTAATCGCAGCCCTACATTTTACTGAAGAATTTATTGTAAATTAGTGATCTCTGTCTCCAGCTCATTCTTTTGAACATTCGGCGTCTTGGCACCTTAGATTGGGTATATAAAAAAGTGTAATAACTTTTTAATTTGTAAATAATATCTTATAAGATTCTCAGATCGATGATGAGACTGCTTGTACGTCCGAGGGAATTTTTTTTAACCATTTTTTAATGCTTTTATTTATGCGAGTTGCATCTGCGCAACTTTTTTTTTTCAGACAAAGCTCTTAAAATATATTATATGCCCAAAGTAGTCTCAAAACCGAACTGGCTTTAACACATTTCTTTAGTATATATAACCTTATCGTGTCTGTGTATCACTTTACCTTCTAATAAATCACCCTTTCTGAAAAATAAAAACAGAAAAAAGAAAATATATAATGGCCAAAAAATTGATCACTTGTCATTTTAAAAGACGGACACAATTAATAATGAAGGCTTATTTATGGGAATACATGTGAAATAGGAGGCTCAAATGAAAATTCTAAAAAGTAAAGTAGATATTAGAATAATGGATTGTGCCAAGAGGGGATGATGCTGTCCGTGGGTCCCGTCCCGTGTGGTGCTCAACGATATCCGAACTCCATCCGATCCCCCAGGGGTCCCATTGTACGGACAAATGAACTCGACCCATCGGAAAGATATTAGGATTCTTTATTATTATTATTTTGTCCATTTATCTTATTTTTCAGAAATATTTCACGATTTTTTTTTATCTTGCAATGGATAACCTTATTTTAGCATATATTTTGGAATATGTATGTATGTATTTTCCCCCTCCACTAACATCGCAAGGATTTTTGGATTCGGGTCCCACTTACGAGTGGAGGATCCGGACAGAGTTCTACTGGACCCACTCATGCCCCACTCCAGAAAGAAGTGCATAAATAAACTAATTACCTGCGGTCCCCAGCCAATAGACAAGAAAATAAACAAGCTTTTACTCTTTTAAGCTAGACATGGACCAATAATGAATTGTGTTCCAGGTCAGAGTTGGTCTTAAGATTTCATTAGTTGATACCCAATTGTACCAATTAAATAGGCTTCATTTCTTGCATGTTTGACACATTGTTTGAATGGAGGGAAAGTCAAGCCTTTTGTTTGGTTGATTAATTAAAAAGAAGGAAAAGTAAAAAATTTGTTTAGTTGCAATGGGAGCTCTAATGTAAATCCAATCTCTCTAAAATGGAAAGAATTGGGAAAGAAAGAAAAAGTCTATCTCTTTCTGCCATTTTCACCCACCTGCAAAAGAGACATCAACCTCAGCCTCAACGTTCTCAGTCAGCTGTCTCAGAGGTTTAGGCTTTATGAAGTTTCTTTCATAGAGTGTTAAAGAGGTATTATGGAGATTTTCTGCCGCAATTACCTCGGTATGATTCTAAATGAACATTCACCAAATGCATGCACTTTAATAGACACTCTGCTCAATATGAGGAGTTGGGATATTTGGAGTCGGCGTCTTCTAAACTGGGTTCTCATGTCTAATGCTGCCCATGTGTTCGATCGATTCAGATCACTTCTACGTGTATTGGGGTTACATGCCAACATAAACAAACTGATTTTTCCTTTTCATCTTGTGTAGAATCCAGAATGGTCCAGTGGTTCAATATTCTCCTGATACTGTAAATCTTACTTACTTTT
>JAANDH010000043.1:658337-670075 GCA_011799765.1 Nymphaea thermarum
GGGCCCATAGGGGCCATGTAATTTTTAAAAATTTTCATTTATTTATTAATTATGTTTTTGTTATTGATTGATTAATGATTACAATTTGTTTTCTACTTGACACAAGATTATAAATTATTGTTTGTTTCATTTAGCTTCTAATATTTTTTGAGTTATTTTTTACATATATTTTGGGGTTTTCACAAAATTCAACCGTTTATGTTTCTCAATTAAAAGGTGATCGTAATTTGATGTAGTTAGATTTGACTGAGTCGGATAACATATTCAAGGATCTCGCTGAATACATTTCAACTTTTATGGGACTATCTTGATGTAGTTCATAAATTTCTTGAATATGTGATTGAGGAACATTGCCTTTATGTTTCACTTAGTTTGGACTTCAGGAAGACGGCTAGTCAGGATTACCCAAGCCTTCTATGAGACAGGTAGACACAATGTAAGAACATTTGCAATAACACAGTGGTGGGTCTTTCTCAAACCATTACGAAGCTGAAAATGGAAAAGAAAGCAAGACTTGTAGTAACACAATGTTTCATCACTATTGGAACCATAGAACTTGTTGGACTCACCCATTTGAGGGAAAAAAGCTACTGGTTTTGAGATTACGTTGTTCCTGCAATCGCGATGGAGCAATCAGTTGCTTTTGCTTACAATTATAATAAAATAATTCACACCTTGTGAATTCTTGCTTCCTTTTCTATTTTCAGCTTCTCAATGGATTGACAAATACCTATCAATGACTTATGGTTAATGTTGTTACATTGTGTATAATTTGTTTGTCTCATGGAGTCTTGTTTTACCTCATTTATTTTGCATATAACCTTATCATGTCTGTCTTCTCTTTGTATATTCTACTAAATCATTTTCTTGAGAAGATTATATATATATATAATCTGACGGCTAAAAGCTAGAAACTTGACATTATTAAAAGACAATCACAATTAACAGCATTGGCGATCGATTTATGGTGTCTTTTTTGCCTTCATTTTTCCACATGCAAGACTGAATAAAATAAAGCCAGCAGCGCGCGAGCCGATATACAAAAACAGAGTTGAAAAATGAAGGCTCTCTTATAGGAATATATCCTAAGTTGGAGGCCCAATGAAAAACCTAAGAAAAGTAAAGTGAATAAATGGATTATGCTCAACGAGATCCACTCTCAAGAACCCGATCCGATCCCATGGGTCCCATTGTACGGATGCATATACTCGCCCATCTGAAAAAATATCAGGATTTTTTTATTTTTGCTTTATTTCTCCAGGGTGCTTATCTTTCAGGAATATTTCGGTACCCAGCCGATGGTATGCAATAACATAAGGTCTAAGTTTCTTGTTAAAAATCAATAAGTTAAACCTCTAAACATCTAAGGCGATCAGACACATCCCAAAGGAATTAGTGAAGCTGGTGCAATGCAAGCAATCTGCGATTGATGCAGGAACACGAAATGGGAGAGGAGACCAGGCAACAAATGGCACCTTTCCTTCTTATTTCATACACAAAACAGAGGAGTTACTTAGACACCCATGTGAGGCATAGAGAAATCGCATCTTACATTGCAACTCAGTTTCATGTCGCTATAGTTCTTTGTGTGCTTATTAATACGCTGCTTCATGTATCTGCATATAAATTTAGAGAGACTCGTGGAATCTTATGTTGTAGAACTATATGAATGCCTCTCAGTTTTTGAGACAGATATGAAACTCTGTGTGTGCTGCTATTCTGATTGCCAAACAAACCCTTTAAAGAACAGGGAAGTATTTGATGGACACGAAACGGTACAGGAGCATTGAGTTGCAGTCAATCAACTGCATATTTTGACGATATAAGGGCCAAAGCTTGCTATCCGTGATCACATTCAGATAATTCCCTTCCTTGAGCGAAAAGGAAAGAGAATTGAAGTGGAGAAAAATTAACAAGAGCTGCAGAGAAGTAAAGTGGGAATGCGACTTAGTAGATTGTTGTCTACTTTCAAAAATTTAAAGCTTACTAGCGCCAGAGAGAGAAAGGAGAGGGAGGGAGATGCAAGAACAAGAAGAAAAAGTGGGTGAGGGGGATGAATGTGGAGTGGAAGGGGGAAGCATCTGATTACTGTGGTCACGAGGAAACCAAAGAAGATGGTGGAATGAACTATGAAGCGCGTGGCTTGATGGGTGGTCAACATCAAAACAAAACCACACAGAGGCGACGTCTGATCTCTTCTGAATCCGAGTAGGAATGGTGGAGCTAACTGTTATAGACGCCATTCTCAAGAATCCATGGATCGATCCTTAGTCAAGAAATTAGTGGTTCGCTTGACAGAGAATAGTTGCATGTTTTGGTCGCAGCTACCCGTGAAATAGACACCATTACCTGATCTCTCTCCCTCTCCCAAGAGAAGAAAAAGATGCGGATTGATGTGAGCAACTCATGGATGATGGTCTTTCGTCTTTCTGGTAGAATCAATAAAACACTTCAAAATATTTGCAAGAGATTCCTTTGGAATGATGGTGAGTCTACTCGGCATATCCACCACATCAGTTGGGATAGACTTTGTAACCCTTATGATCTTGGGGGCATTGGCCTCCCAAAAATGGAGGACCTGAACCGCGCGCTGTTGGCTAGCAGGTGTATCAGGCTCTTGATGGATGATGGCATCTGGGACAAGGTGTACAAAGATAAGTACCTCTAAAAGAATAGCCTTTGGACCCTTAATGGATCTATTATTAGAGGTAGCTGGGGTTGGAAGGGGCTCATTTGGGGCTGGAGGCTTATTCAGGATAAGACAGAGTGGAAGCTTGGGGATGGGAACCATTGCCTTTTCTGGCTTGATCCCTGGCAGGGTAGGCCACTAATCCAACGGATAAGTGGGGAGAGTTCTGTTAATATTGTTAGGGAACTCAATATATCAGTTAATAATAAGGTGCTCTTGAGCAGGAGGGACACGAATGGTTTTGAGGATATGTGGATAGACTTCATTGGCAACATAGACTCCATCCCCCTATCTAATGAAACTGACCAGGTTGTTTGGAGAGACAATCATCAACCTTGTACTGGGGTTGGAGACTTTCTTGACCATACTAGGGGAGCGAGGGAGAGAGAGAGTTGGAGGAATTACATTTGGCAAGGAAAAGCCCCCTCTAGCGCTTGCTGGTTCAGCTTCCTTGCCAGCGAGGGCAGATTACCCACTTTAAACAGAATCAAGAAACTCGGTTTTCATCTTGCTAATTGTTGTTTCTTTTGCAGGAAAGCTGAAGAAACTAATGANGAAGATATTTGGTCCACATGTGTGGCCACTTTCTTGGG
This sequence comes from Nymphaea thermarum, assembly GCA_011799765.1. Classification (NCBI taxonomy): domain Eukaryota; kingdom Viridiplantae; phylum Streptophyta; class Magnoliopsida; order Nymphaeales; family Nymphaeaceae; genus Nymphaea; species Nymphaea thermarum. The sequence goes on from JAANDH010000043.1 coordinate 661,620, forward strand.
TCTCAAATGGACAAAGGAAATGGAAGACATTGTCCGTACTTGGGCCATTTCCAATCTGAGGTGTTCTGTCAGGCGCCTAGAACCTGCTAATATGCTCTTTTTCGAGGTTACACATGTTGAAGTCGCTGGGAAGTTGAGGGTTGCTGGAAATTCATATTCCAATGATGGAGTAAATGGTATGGCTATTTTGTTGAGCCCTAGGGGCAGGGTACTCGCTGGTGAGCTGAAGGTGATGGAAAAACTTTTCAGATATCATAAGGAGTATGGCGGTCGTGTTTCTATTTGCACTAGGATCGAAGCACTTATTCGAAGGATACGGCAACATTATGACGGCAATAGGATATGGTCGGAGTTCCACATGCTTGTCAAAGATTTCCACTATAATGTCAAGATTGAAAGGGATCATCCTACAGCGAATTTTGGGTCCTTTATCACGTCCCATGTCAAGGAGTGGAGGGATGTTTTTTTGTGTGCAGACTAACGTCCAGTGATTTTTAGTTTTTGTCCTGTATCTAGCGTCTTGTAAGTTGTTTTTCGGAAGAGCTGAGTCAGCCTTTGGGTATACTGTGTCTGAAGTATAGCAGTTTTTTGTTTCTTGCTATCCTTTCCCTTTTTGTATAGCTCATTTTGTTTTTAATAAAGGAAGGGGGCCGCATCCCCAGCAAGCTGTTATTGCGATGTGAGCAACTCATTTGTCTGCTGCCTATGAGAGACGAATGAACTACACGGAAAACTAGATGTCATGAGTCCCAATGGGTAAGCAGACTGCCGACGGTTGCAGGTGGACTGCCGACGGTTGCAGGTGGAGATGATGAACGCCAATTATGTTCGTGCTCAAATGGGAACAGGCATGAATGTTGAGAGCGGCCACAAGTCATTCTACTTTAATACTTTACGTGAGTGATTAACTCTTTCGAGTTTCTCTAATTATGATGGCAAATCAAAAGGTTACGGAGCTTGGCCTTTGAGCTGGCTGTTGCAGACATGAATTTTCTTTTTCTTTTTCTTTTTTTCAAATGAAATGTGGAGGCAATTTGTAATCAGTATTTCAAAACAGAAGTATATATTTGTTAAAATTTAATAAAATGAAGGCATACCTGCCTTCCCCGCTAAACCACATTCAAGTTGTATTAGTTTTTAGGAGTGCTTCATCAAACTACCATAATCTTTGAAATAAACTTATGGAACCAGTGTTTTGAGATACTGAACACTCTTTATGGGGTTTATTTTACTGTAAATTTTTTACCATTGCACTTTGTACTAAAGGCAAAAGTGTGTTAAGGAGATGTTTGGTCTTTTCGGACATCCAAACATTCTCTTTCTGTTATGTTCAATATACTTTGCTTAAAAATTGGTTTTTGAATGAGGTGTAGCATGATCGGTGGGGAGTGAAGGTCCCACCGAAGTCAATGAATGACTGAAAATTATTCAGCATCGGAATAACGTCGTGAGGTCGCCAAAAAGGGCTATGGTAATGTCATATCAAGAGAAATGTGTGGCTATCAAAATCTGGGTGCGTTTGAAAAACATATAATTCTCGAAACACTTCTTGTGTAATGTTTATGTTCTAAAAATGTATATTATAAAACGTAGTGTTCTTCTTATCTAACACTGCTTAATCGTGCTTGATAGCAAGAATGCGAAGAATATAAGGGGGCGTTTGATAGAATGAAAATAAATGAACGAATTGTAATCATTAAATAATAACAAAAGCATACAATATTAAAGGTAATTAATCAATAAATAAACGAATTCTGCCAGGGCGTTGTCAATTCAGATCGACTGATTTAGGCTGATGAAATTCCACGTTCGAAGCATTACTTTCTATATGGTCATAATTTGGATTGCTTTGAATGTATCGCCCTCTCTCTCTTTAAATTGACAGTTTTATGTTGTAATTTTATCTTCTGCAATTATTTCAAAATATCAGAAGCATTACAGAATTACATGTCCTTGTCTAATTGTCCATATCAGTTCAGTTCAAGCTTTCATACTTTCTGTCTTATTTCTTAATGCACTCACTATCATGTTGAATGATTCAGGTTGCCTGGAAAAAAATTTCAGGTGAGTCAAAGAAGAACTTGAACCACCTTAGGTAGCACCAGCCTCAATGCGTTGCGCCGACCTGAAGTTGTAAACCCATAACTTGGGCTTCCATACACCCTCCTGTTACTGTAGCATTTCCTTTGACCTGTAACTTGTCCATACGTTTCAGAGCAGGAATTGCTACACCAATGGCATGAGACGTATTGACAAAAGAGCAAGATCACCTTTGGTAGTCAGCAGAGAAGACTTGCAGATAGATAATATTAGGGGTGATCCCCCAGCAGGGTTGCAGCGGAAGACTTGCAGATAGAAATTGCAGAGTACCTCTGAACCCAGATTGTCCAATATGCATGCTCATAAAGCACATATTTTAAGAAATTTTTACCATGTCCATCCCAATCAAGATCGTAGTTGCCCACTATAATTCATTTATAAAGATCAACAAAGAGGTGGAAAGCCACGAACGCTACGACAAAAGATAGCTTAAAGGACTGAAGAGAACTTAGAGAAGAGAAAGATCTACAGTAAAAAAATAATAACAAGAAGAAGGTATATAATTAAAATCACAAAAAATGACAAATGTCAAGTGAAAGCCATGAATCATATAGCATATAACAAGGAATTAGAAGTACCATCATTAACCATACAGGGGCAGAACTATGAATTTTTCATTAGAACAGCCAAACTATAGTTTTAAAATTTTGATAAGGGATAAAATGTAACTTTTCAAATTTGTATACATGCTAAATGATTTTTTTTTTAATTATATGTAGATTTTTTCTATGACCCCTGCTTGCCTCCCCTGGCTCTGCCCATGATACCAGCCATTCTCAAGCCAGTGATTAAAACTTGAAGTTACCAGTAGCAAGCTCAGTATGATACTTGGATTTGCCCTTTAACAATCAAATTTATAGAAAAAACATATGTGAGCAGTGTAAATTTTTACACACTTGTACACGTATTAACAGTGCATAGTTATATAATTAAATCTGGCTAGATAAGACTCTTATATTTTTTATCAGGTCAAAGAATCTAAGCTCGGTTAGCAGCTTTGATGTTTTTTTACTGCCATGAAAAATTGAAGAAATGAAACCAATATCCAGAATATTTTTGAAAATATATATGTTATGTGCATTGATCGTGAGACATTTAATTAATTTCGTTGCATGTTTAGCGAGGTGTTACTTATAAAATAAGATTTTCAAAAAGGTGAACGATTTATAATTTATATTTTCGAGAAAAAAATATGTCATCCCTTGTGAAGTACTAGAATGATGATTATTTATATTTTTATACCAAAGACGAAAAAAAAACTAATGTAGAACCTTATAAGCTACCAACTAATTGACCAATCGGCCAATAAATCAGTTCTCATAGTCCCCATACTCAATCAATATATACTGCAAATCAGGTTCTAATTCAGATTTAGATATACATAAATATGTGACGGGGTTCAGATTTGGTTCAGATTTATTATAAATGAATATCCTATATGTAATGCAAATCATGTTTGTGGGAGTTGTTGCGTCAAACATATGTTATCTCACTTTCAAGCGAACCTTCTTTGGAGATGAGGTGTTGCTAATATTATCTAATTGGCATGTATGGAGATACCAAGGTCAAGGGCAGAAACAAGATCATGAGGGAGGCCGAATTATAGTGAAACAAGAGCGGAAATATAAATTTTCAAAATTTTATATAGAACAAATAAAATTTTTTAAAATTTAGATGGGAACCACAATTGAGATACTTGTTTTGAGATGCAATGTTTGTGTGCCCCATTCAAACAAGCCATAACGAAAAAAAATTGTAGTAATAGATGAAACAATTAACGAAGGAAGTCGGATTTAAATGGATTTGGAATTCTTGTAAGATGATCCATGATTTATTTAGATATATATATATATATATATATATATATATATATATATATATATATATATATATATATATATATATATATATATATATATATATATATATATATATATATATATANCCGGAATAAGGGGCAACAGAAAAAGATTACACAGACCGGAGACCGGCTTCTCCTTTTTCAGATTTACATCAATGACCAAAAAAAACAAAAAAGAACGATGAAGCTTGACGGAAAAAATTGACCGGAAATGAACTGAACTGTGAGAGGAAACAATGAACATGTGGTGTATGTACGGTGTACTCTCTCTCTCTCTCTCTCTGTGTCTCTCTACATGAGTAGTTCGTTCACCCACGCGATATCTGGATCGGACATGGCAATGCCCGAATTCTGGTCGTCCATGCTGCGGATGGTGTTGCGATTCGTCATCCTCATTTCCCTCTGCATTTCTTCTTCCTCCTCCTGGAGTTTCCACAGAGCAGTGGGCGAGCTGCATGAGTAGGGAGCTCGGCTTCGATCGCCGACAGCAGCCAACTGCGACCAAGCGAAAGATCTCGGAATGGCATTGAGCATCGTCGTCGAGTTGGTGTTGCCCAAGAGATTGATCGGATTGAGATCCATGCTCTCGAAAGAGTTCGACAGGTCGCACATCATGCTTTGATATGACGGGAAAAATGGTGAAAGCGGCGACACCGGCGGCGAAGCTGGAGGCGAGAAGTGGGAGACTCCTACCAACAATGGCGAGTCCGGGGAGGACCCTCCACCTTGAGGAACCAACTGATGGAGCTTGGGGTGCGCCGTCTTCGCTGCAGAGGCAGCAGCGGTGGCGGAGCAGAGGACGCAGCAGTGAGGGGAACGAGAAGGACTCTGGGCATTGCTCGGCTAAGTCAGAACCCGGAGCTGCTGAGGCGTTATGGCCTTCGGAAGTCCACCACATACAAGCGTAAGCCTCACGCGAGCCATGCCCGCGTAGAGAAACGCAAGCACTGGATCAGAGACAAAAAGTGCAAATGCTACCTTTGTGGCGATGAAGGGCACTGCGCAAGAGAAAGCCCTAGCGAAAAGAGGAATATTCGGCCGCCTCTGGTTTCCAAAACTGCTTTTGCTAGTGCGGAGTCTCACCCTCTCTGCCTATAAAAGAGGCATTAGGCCTCAGTCGAAGAGCATCGGAGTTAGCCAGCAGCTCTCATCTCCCTGTTCTTCAGTGTTACCGTCTGTCCTACTTGCTTTCTTCAGTTTCGAGCGCCGCCTCCTCTGAAAATCCTTGTATTTATTAATTCAAGCTTCCGCCCCCGTTTTCGCATCAGTGTTCTCAGTCTCAGAGAATGAAGATATAGACGAGTCGCTAGAACATCAAATCCAGTCATTAAGCGTCCACATGTCCTTCCAACAACCCAGGCGACTTGGTGACGACAAACCAGGATGGCGACCCAGCGTCCTCCTACCTCCTCATCAAATGTCTTGCAGCCACGAATGGAAACACAACGAAGATGTGGAAAACCCACAGTGTGTCTGCTGCAAGCGGCAATCAATGAAAAGGGCCAGAATTCACTGCCCTAAATGCCAGGTGGTCTCCTGCAGCATGTGCGGACCACACTACTTTGATCGACCTGTTCCGGTCGAACCCCCTCCTCAAGACCAGTCCAAGTTCAGACACTTCATCAAAGCTCAAAATGACTACATCAACTGGTGCGATGCAGAAATTGATCGCCTCCACAGAGAAAACAAGTATCTACGGGAACGCCTCCTCAATCACCAACTGGCAAAAGAGATGGAGGAATCTGAAAAACCATCGGTTCGATCCACAGAAACTTGAAAACCACAACGAAAGCGACAGCTCTAGACAACTTGGCATTAATCTTTCCTCAGAAGATCAACAGTTTCAAACAGTGCCCAGAATGTGCTGGAATTTATTTTAATAAGTTCGGGATTCAAAGCCAGTTTAAAGCGAGATGATCGTCTCCGGGAACGGCGTTAAAACAAAGCGATAAGGACGAGTTGAGCGGATCACGCGTTCCACATAAACATCCTCGCCCGCATTGATCACCTACCCACCGAGGACGAACGATATTTCTTCCACCTCTTTTTCCCTTCTTGCCCTTGAGAGGATAAGCATTAAGCATGCTGGGCCGCCGGGTATCCGACCCACCTCGGGCCCCGGCCTAACAAAAGTTGGCTGGGTCGGGCCCAGCCCGGAAAAAAATGTTAATGGGCCGGCCAGGCTCGGGCTTGATATACTGGCCCGATTCGGCTCTCGTTAAAAATTAAAATATATATTTTTTTAATTTTTAATTTTAATATTATATATTTTTATTAATAAATATTATTTTATATTTAAAAAATATTTTATAAATTAAAAATAATATTATTTTATTATAATCGAGCTGGGCCGAGTTGAGCTCGAGCTCAGGTTTCATATATCCAGGCCCGACTCGTTAAATATCCAAGCCGGGCCCGGCCCAGCGGCCCGTCGGGCCGTTCCCGGTTCTTTATGGGGCTAAGCATCAACGTGGAGACACCGTTGTCTCCAGAGCCCATAACTTTACCTTCAACCCTTAACCCTAAACCAACAATTAGTTATGATTACCCAAGCCTCCATAAACACAATGTAAGAACATTAGCCTTCATGAGACAGGTAGACACAATGTAAGAACATTAGCAACAACACACTGTGGCTCTTTCTTAATCCATTGTAAAGCTAAAAATGAAAAAGAAAGCAACAACAATTCAAAAGGCATGTACAATTCTATTGTACTCTCTGCATTTTATTGTAAAGGAAGTACTGATCGTGACATGGGATCACGTAGGTGGAAGGCATTGTTTCATCCCTATTGAACCCATGAAAGAATCGGTACTTGTGCTTACAATTGCAATAGAATTCTTCCTTCCTTTGCCATTTTCAGCTTCTCCGTCTGATTGCTAGTGTTGTTACATTTTGTATACATTGTGTATAATTGTTTCTCGTGAAAACCAAGGGAAGCACAAATCATTTTTCGGAGGAGGAACTTGGTTGAAAAATTAAGAATAAATGGTTTTGGAGTTGATAAATAGCATTACTTTCGCTAAAGGTGTTCTTGAGACTCGACAGTGTCCTTAAAACCTGAAATGCGGAAATAATTTTTACTAAGTTGCAAAAGAATTATAACCATTAAATAACCACAACAACATAAAATATTAAGTACAATTCATCAATAACTGAATTCTGCCGGTGGGTTGTCAATTCGGGTCGGCTGATGAAATGCCACGTTCGAGCATCGCTTTTATGTGGTCAGCCCTCTCTCACTCTCTCTCTCGCACTGTCTGAATTGGCAATGTTATGTCGGTAATTCTGTTTTCTACAATTATTTCAGAATATCCGAAGCATTAAGGTGTTACACGTCCTTGTTTAATTGTTTACATCAGTTCAGTCCAATCTTTCTTACTTTCTCCTTTATTGTCGTCAATGCTTTAAATCTATTTCCTGAATGATTCAGATCGCCCGGACAATTTTCCGGTGAGTTCGATGAACGTGAACCACCTGAGGCGGGAGCACTAGTAAAACTTTTATGTGTTGCTCCGACCTGAAGTCGTAAACCCATACCATGAGTTGGGCTTGCACACACGTTCCCGCACCGTCTCCTAGGATCTGGAACTTGTTTATATGTTTCATAAACATTTCTGCTTTTTTCTTTTTCCTGTGCCTCATTGAACAAGATATCGTGTAGTTATAAGGTGATTGCCAGAAATAAGTTGGGAGGTGTCCCATCTCGTTACTGCTTCAACAGGTTTTTGGCAGCATGGACAGTCTCTCATGAAATTGTTTTAAAGATTGAGACAGATTCTTAAAATACTATAACTAATGTTGGAAAAGCGTAAGGCCCTAAATATAACTTGAATCCAAACCCAAATCTATGCGGAGAAAAAGCGGCAGAGTCTCGACGTCCAGAATGATACTCCGGCAGAATATACTTAATAACAACTTAATAACAACACCAACAATGAACTTGCTATTTTTTTAATAATAAAATATTACATGAACAGCAAGAGTCTAAGAAAGACTCACCTCACTAGCTCATGTAATGAGCTACCTCGCTTCCAAAAGAGGACACCCCTCACTGTACTCGTACCACCCAAGCAGCTCACGAAGTGAGCTCGAGACACTTTTTCTATTCACACACACTCAACTCACAACTCACAATTTTCACACATACCCTCACTGCCCTAACGTCCCTATTTATAGGGAGAAGAAGTCGGTGGATGAAGCTTCCACCGACCTCTACCTTTTTCTTTTTTAATTATTTTATTTTCTTTGTAATCATTACAACCACACCGTCTTACTCCACCGCCTTAATCCATCGACCTTGCAAATGGAGACTCAAACCGACTTAAGAAGGAAGAGGCTATGAGCCTCTTGATTCTTCAAGAGAGTCGGTGATGACTCTCTTCAATCTCCCCCTCATTACCGACTCTTTACTCAAAACTCTTAACATTCCTCGAAGTTTGACGAATGTTTGTACTGGTAACCCTTTGGTGAAGATGTCGGCAACTTGCTCTT
>JAANDH010000044.1:0-52500 GCA_011799765.1 Nymphaea thermarum
ATGATATCTGGTCGACTTGACTTGGGCAGTTCGTGCATAGTTTTCACAGAATCATTTTTCAGACAAGTGAAAACACTATTAACACCAAAGTTGTCCTAAATAAACACTGCATCATATACTCGAGTGGCAAAGGCTCTACCACAGTACCACTGGTTTTAGGGATATATTCACCATCAAAACTTCAGCCTCACTTGAACACTTTGATAGGGACAATGGAGTTGATACCATCATTTGCAAGCGCATTTTCAGCAGCACACATCCTTCCAGTATGTCACCAACACCCAAAATACAGAATAGGCACATCTTCAAAATAGTGAATTAACAAAAAATTTGTTCATCTCAGTTACATTTATTTATGATATAACCATCTCACGCTCTTCATTTGGGACAAATTTTAGCGTTGAAACGAAATGGAGTATGATCCGGTATTAGGGTCTTTCACAGCCTTAAAGTTGTCCAAGCTCATGCCAAACCGCCCTAAGACAGAATTGCCAAGATCCTTCAGCTTTCCTGCAATTGGGACAGAACGAGATTGCTTACAACCTATTTCACATTGATGTGCAATTTTTAAGTGCCTGTACCACTGGAATTAGTCCTCACCAAGCATGCTCGAGTGCATGTCCAAGTAAGCGAGAGAGAGAGAGAGAGAGAGAAAGAGAAAGAGAGATTTTATCATAGTTCAAGCAATCATGAAAATCAATATAATAATAGAAAGGAAAACAAGGGACCAATTCCAAAGCAGTCTAAAAGCACCATTTCAGAGTCAGCATAATTAAATCACAAGGTCAAATGGAACATTATAGAAGACTATGAGAACATTTATGTCAAGCTATTAGCTATTAGAAAGCTCCAAGCAGACAATGGGTGTTACCAATCCACAACAAACTGCTAGCGAATGTGCTGCAGCATGCATGTTACGGATAAATTTTATGACATGAATAACTGTGTACCAATCATCACTTCTCGAACTCCAAGTTCAAAAAAAGGATGAACTTCATAATGCCTGATGAAAACATGAGATATTCTATGCAGCTAGCATGTTTACCAGGTCCTTAAAAGAATTATAAAATTTCAATACCATTAATACTGACAAACATGGAAGTGTCATGATACCTTTAAATTTGAGCTTGTTAATCAAATCTTAAATGCACATCCCTTGATTAATTTCCTCGGTGAACTTCTAAAGAAGGAAAATTTCTACAAGTAGCAGACCAGAATGGTCCTCTTGCCTAGCTTCAAAGGAAGGAGTAAAATAGGTTCCAGCCACCATCTAGAGCTGACAAACATGCTAATGTTCATCTAAGGGCTAAGATGGACAAAGGACACAAGATATCTACTCATGTTGGTTGTCCAGGTGTTCTAGATATTCCTCCAGAATCTAAAAGCTTTCTGATAATTGATCTGTTATGTCTTTCCAAAGAAAGTCCTATTAGGTTTTAAGAGCAGACATTCAATGATTGACGCTAATTCAAACTGAACACGTGTAGCCTCAGTGAACGCGTAGAAAGAAGCTGAGATTGCAATAAGTTTTAACCGTATCAAGTTTCAAAGTGAACACTAAACAAGGTGAAAGCATGTGCAAACCTAATAAATTAAAAAGCTAGGCTGCTGCATTAAAGTTCCTGATCTTCACACAGCTCACTTCCTCTAGGAGAAAAACATGAAAAAAGGAACATCTAAAATAATCTGCTTAAAGACAACAAGGAGGCAAAGCAATAACCTACAGAATAAGTCTAAAAGCAATTTGACAGAAGAAAATATTGCATAGACGTGATTATTAGATCTTACCCATCATCTCTTCTTTCAACCTTTCTCTCTTTTCAGCAGCCAGTGGCTCTAAATGTTGTAAGGACCTTCTAGCACTGTCATTTGAGGGCTCTATCTCTAAAATCTTCTTGATGTCTAGAAAGAAATTTAAAGAAAACGAGAAAAAGAGCCACTTAGCTTATTTTCAAAATATTTCATGACAGAATCATGAAAAGCTCATTACTAAAAGTTTACCAACTACTTAAACAGCATGCAGCAAGTCTGATGTGATGATCAAAGCATTTTCATACTTGAAAAAGTTGATTTATGAATCAACATACCTGCAATAGCGTCTTCGTAGTTCTCAAGCTTTTCATTTGCATCTGCTCTTCTAGTCAAAGCTTTGAGATATGATGGATTCAACTCCAGAGCTTTTGTGCATTCACTTACAGTTTCTTTGTATTTTCCCTAACAAGTATTTGGATAGACATGAGCTTCGAATTTGACCAATAGCCAAAACAAGTCGAAGTGAAGACTAGAAGATATGGAATACAAAGCACTTATTAGCTCATAAATGAGCAACAAAAATGAAACCAATAAGAAAAGGAGGCCAATTGTCTACTGAAGATAGATCTCCTAATGCAATGTCTTCATCTTTAAGGGACAGGGAGATTTACATTTTTATTTGAAATAAAATTTAAATCTCAAAAGCTTTTAAAAATAGGTAACAAAAGGACCAGGACACCGATACTCAGACTCTTCCCTTTCAAGTTAATGGGGAAAGAGGAGCTTGGAGGTCTTTTCTGGCTGGAAAAAGAGCCCAGATTCCTTCACTCCAAACCTATTTTTCCGGCGACTATCCTCTTCTTTTGCATTTCTGCTTTATAACAATATTGAGAATAAGTTATATATTTTCCCCCAAAAAAGCAACTTTCTAAAATATGTGATGTCAATAAAGTAGAGCTGTCTGACTAGAACACAGTTGTAAGCAACATAATGTAAAAAGATACATTTCAACTGCATATGAACCATGCAAACAAGAAAGAAAACTTTGTCATCTTCAGAATCCATACAGCAAAAAGATTTGCAAACTCTTGTGGTGGGTATCCTAGTAAATTTGATATCATGACTTGTCTACCCCAAACTTGAAGATCAATTTTGAGACATGAGTAAAAGAAAATATGTACAAGTATAAGAACTCAGTTGCAGTGCAATCATAGTCTAGTGCATACAGAAAACTAAATTGAAAAGTTAATGTATCACCACTATCTGAAGGGGAAAAAACTCCATGGTTTCTTAGTGCATAAACTTTTAGGGCCAACATACCAATTTTGAAAAGCAGATGGCACGATTTGCATGGCAAATTGAACGAATTTCAGTTGATAGAGGTCCTTCAGGGGCAAGTTCCAAGGCATGGGCATACTGTGACAGTGCATCTTCATAGCTGCCAGAACTAAATAACTTGTTACCTTCAGCTTTCATGTCATTTGCTTGAGACAAAGCTCTCTGGATCAGACAGTAGAACCAATCATTAGGACAGACTTTTTTTTTTTTTTTTATCTGGTACTAGAAAAAGGAAAAGACATTTTTCAGATGCACCCATCAGAGAATTTTGTCTAATTCATATAATTCCGGTGATTCTTTTTGTTTTGCTAAGTTTTCACCAACTTCGGGAATAAAAGAGGTTAGCAGCATCAGCCATCTGTCATATTAAGGGATAAAAATTGTGCCAAATAGAGTGCGCAATTTGGAAATCAAGTGTGAGTCAAATCATATAAAATAACATAAAAGCATCATCAGGAAAATGGATTCCTAAGGAGCAGAATGTCATAAACCCCAAAGTTAAAAACAATAATTCTTCATTGCAGAATTTGTTGAAAGATGGGAAAACCAGCACCCAATGAAATTATTAATTGGTGCTGAGATATAGCAAACCAATCAGAGCCACATGTACAAGATGCAGTCCATAAATGCCATTATTCTCATACTATCAAAAATAAAAGGGAGAGAAAAAAGACAAAGCAAAAACCTGTCAATTCTGAGGGGTAAATGCTATACTAATATTCATCAGTTGTCCTTGTAAACAGAAGTACCAAACAGAACAAAACTACACATCATACAAAAATGGTATGGTAACAATGAAGAATGTATAAAAATGATATGGTAATGATGGAAAAAAAATTAAACAAAACAAAAGGATAAAGATCTAAGATCCAATTGTCAAAGCAGGTTACAAGATGTGATTTTATGATTTAGATAGTTGCAACTTCCATTTGACATGGCATGATCTGAAAGTCATCTGGTGAACTTCCAAGAGTTGCACATCACAACAAAAACAAGTTGGTCAAAATTGAGGAGACCATTTGATGAAGGTGCAAAATGCAAATGGAAAGTAGGATATAATAGCAGCTACTCATATTGGCAAATAAATTCATCTAATGACCAAATTGGTGGTGCCTTCAGCATTTTATCTTTCAAAAATAAGCTTCCAGGATTCCAGCATAAAGGCTATCAATATTCTAGTTCGGTACTTCCTTTAAGCAGATAAATCATCTACATGAGCTTAAGAAACTAACTTTTATTAAAATAAGTATGGCACTACAAGACCGCTACCTTCCTAGAGTAGAATGTCCAAAAAAACGTTTCCTGGTTCCATCAAGTGTATCAATGGAATAGGGTATAGAAGGATCATCTCTGCATGCAACCATATCTTGTATTCTACTAGAATGTAGTCCATGAAGCAACATCACTATTCAAAAGTATAAACCGTAGGCTGCTCTGATATATGCATTTAATTGAGTACTCACTGTTACAAATTCTGGACTATATTTGTGCATTATCTGTGATTTTATGCAAAATGAGAATCAGAGAACCTCTTGGAAAGCAAGCAGAGGTATGAATACAAAAACCACACCCTGGGTTCACAGTAATAAAACCCATAATGTATATTGGACATATATATAGAGCATTTAGAAAAGATAGGCAGCAACAAAACCATAAAGCTCCACTAGAATAAATGGCCATATTTAATTTGTATCTCCATTCAGAGATGAAGGATACACCTCATAAGACCATAAAACGTTTGATGCTTATCATGAGTTCCAGGTCACACATTCACAGGCAACAGCATGGCTTATAGCTTGCGAGCACAAAGTTTACAGAATTGATAAACAACTAGGTTGTAACTTTAACAACTCCTCAAGTACAATAATTGAGAACTAACAAGTACAGTAATTGAGAACTATCTCGAAAAGAAAAGAAAAATCTAATCAACAAGAAATTAGGATTCAAAAAAGTGATGATAACCTCTTTCAGCTGTTCATCTGTCAGTGCATCTTCATAAGTGTCATCAGCAGGATGCGATCCAGACTTTTCATCTTGCTCCTCTTCACCTTCGCTAGCAGTTTCATATCCCTCAGCGTCTTTACCTTTTTCTTCCACTACCAAAGAGGAGCTGCCGTCATCTTTAACTTTCTCAACACGGTCATCCTTGCCTTCGGAAACAGGTTCTATGGTCACCATGTCTCCTTTCCCCTTAACTTTCTCAACACAGTCGTCTTTGCCTTCGGAAACAGGTTCTATGGTCACCATGTCTCCTTTCTTTTCCTTTTTCCTTGTTCTTGAGTTAAATGAAAATGGGAAGCGATGAGAATCAGGGGAACGGGTATCGCTCCAATGAATTAAAATCCTTCAAGCAAAGGAAAACCACAAAATGAGTAAGTTGCGTAGGCATAATAGAAACAATGTACAAGAAGTATAAGATTGAGGTAATGATAACCCCGATTCTCGCACAAGAACTAAATCTATTACAGGGTAAAACCCCAAAAGTATACTAAATCCAAAAAAGTTCGGACACAGCGATACTATCACGATGATGCATAAAGGGACTAGGGAAGGACCCAGGGAGAGACAGGCCGAAACAGATAGATGTGTACTGAGAAAAAGATAAAAACAAACGCACGTATGACCTTTGACACATAAAACAAAACTGCTAATCAAATTTTTAGGCCATCGACACATAAAAAAATGGATGAAAATCAAAACCAGAGAATAAGTCCTTGCTCCATAAAAGATACAAGAAGTAATCAACCTAAGGAAGAAGAAAAAAGAAAGCGAATGGATGCAAAACAAGGTTACCCGATACGACAGCACTGCGACAACTTTGCACAATCAAAATTCACAATCGAAAGAAGAATCCGAAATGGGTTCTCCTCAAATGCCCAAACAAAAGAAAAACAACAACACAAGAATTTCATGAAGATGAAACGCACCAACAAACGGCATGGCATGGAGGAAACAATGGCGAGAAGAAGACCCCGATCGGTTAAGTACGTAAGGGCGAGAACCAAATCAGAGTTACATGACACGCGCGCTATGATTCAAGGGTCCCAAGTTCCCAACCATACGAATCAAGGAACAACGAAGAAGAAATTTCAGTCTAGTGGCGGGACAGAGAAGAGGAAACAAAACAGAAGGCCACTCGTTTGCACTTCGCACCCACGAATCGAAAGGACAACCCAGGGAACCAGAAAGCCACATAACAAGAATTCCAAGAAGAAGGATGTAAATTTACAATAAGTAGTCTCAGCTTCTGATCTATTTACAAATACACGCTCTATCCTTCAAAATATTACAGGTAATTCACAAAGAGGCGCTTATGCTTACCATCGTTCAAGTAACTAGAGTTACGTGTGAATTTAACTCAACAATGAAATGACAAAATTACCTCTGCATGGAGCCACAGTGACCCCGACGGGGCTAATAAAAGTGAGGAAAAATAAAATAATAAAAATTTTCAGCAAGGGTGGTTCAGTCATTTTCTCGTAATGTTCCCATCATTTGCCGTCCTGAAGGGATACGTCGAAAGGACAGGCAAAATAGAATTATGTAAAAATGAGTGCATGTTTATGAATAAACAAAACATGGCTGTTATCAAAATTTTCTGCTTTTAAAATAAAATGACAGGAACGCTCCAGACTCTAAAGTCGGTCTGAGTCCGAATCGGCTTATTTGTATCGGTCCACATCCGAGTCGATGCGGTGGCCGAGTCAAATGTTGTTGAAAATGGGCCGATTTTTAGACTGTATCAGCCAAAGCAAGCTTGAATCGGTGAATCACTCGATTTCGTGCACTTGTGATGTTGTCATGTCGATTTACATCATTGTTTGGATTTGATATATATATATATATATATATATATATATATATATATATATATATATATATATATATATATATATATATATATATATATATAAAGGATGATATAGTGATTTAGAGTCACTCAACCATTAACAAAAAAGATTGAAAGAAAAACAAAGAAAAAAATATAAAGTAATATTAGATGATAAAAATGTTAATCACTTTTTTTTTTCTTTTAACCGCAGATTAAATGGCTGGACGACTCTAAAAAACTAAAAAGTCACCATTCAATCTTCATACATCAAGTTGAAACCTGTTGATATTTCACTTCCAGTTCTCATTTCTATTTGGTGGTTCAGAAATTTGGTTCTAAAACTGAGAGTGACTCATTTTGATGAAAAAAAAAAGAACCCAAATTCCATATGAATAAAGCTTTTGTATCTTGAAGAAGGATGGAAAAAATCTAAAATTTTAAAATCGTAATTCCACCCTCTAGGATCATAATTCTGGAATGTGCTTTATAATTTGGGAATCAAAATTCTTTATTTGACAAAAACAAATTTCATTATTTTATAATGAAAATAACAATTCTTAAAAATTCACTAACTTCAAACGAATCAAATGCTTCCTAAAACCATGTTACTTTGTTTGCTAAGAAATATGTGAAATAATACATATGATAATACTGGTAGCCAACTTGCCCCTTGACGCTTATGAAAATCGAACTGATAACATGTATTTTACCTGTTTATCGGCTTAACCAGCTATATTAAGCCCTTGAAGCAAAAATGACTAGAGATAGAAAGAGAGAGGGAGAGAGAGGACACGTACCAGTCCACTTGGTCCTATAATGACACCCTTAATTTCAAAATCAACATTATTGCTTAATACCGCCAAGATATCACATTACATGATCGAATTGAGGACGATGCTATAACAAGCCATCTAGAGAGAGAGAGAGGAGGATTGATGTAAAAGGAGGGAAACAGCATTGAAGTTAAAAAGAATAAGAATAATAATAAAACAGTGATTATTATTATTATGTTTTTAATTTACGCCTCAGGCACGAGAGGCTCTTCATGGTGAGGCATGCGCTTCAAGGCGTACGCGTTGATTAAGCCCCTAACAACACTGACTGAAACCGTCATTACTATTATCTTCAATGGATCATGACTTTGTTCCCACAGTGAAATTGAGAGGACACCCATCTTGTGATGACATGAGGAAAAAAAATATGAAGAAAATAATAAGGGAGGGAAAGAGAGAAGTGCCTTCCAAGCATAAAAAAGGGAGACATGATGAATCTAAAGTTAAAGGAATTATGCCTTTTTTCTTTAAATTTAAGGGAAAAGACAGATAAGTTACATTAAAGCACTAAATAAGCGAGAAACATCAAAGAGAAACAAAGCGACAACTCAAACGTCGGGGCATACCTGGTCTACATGGGGTTGGCTAAGTCCTTTCTTTAGTGGGTGTTGCTTTTTTGGACCATAAAAGGCAGTGGTACTCCGAGTTGAAGGCAGCCCGCTATCCACCGAAGCCCTGATGCAATATAAGACTGTAGAAGTGGGGAGTAAGGGTGAACACGAGCCGAGTCGAGCCCAAGTTCAGTCAGTTCGAGCTCGGCTTAGCAGTTATGTGTTGAGCTCGAGCTCGACTCAATTAAGGCTTGAGTTTGAATAGAATTGATACTCATCGTTACGTGTTGAGCTCGAGCTCAACTCGATTAAGGCTCGATAAACTCGTAAACTCATTTGAATATATCAACTTGATTAAGGCTCGAGCTCGACTCAGCAGTTACATGTTGAGCTTGAACTCAACTCGATTATTTGAGCGAATTGACTCATGAACTCGAGCTCGACTCGTTAAGCAAATGGCTCGGCTTGAACTCGTTTACAAGTTGAGCTTGAGTAGCTTGACTCATTGTTCACCCCTAGTGGGGAGAGGGGGATGGGTACCTTTGGGGCTCTTCACACAAAAAGAGAAACAAAGTGACACATAAAGGAAATTATATTTATTTGAAAACAAAAAGAAAAAAGGCTGTTATTTTTCTTCGATATTAAACAGTCTATTGTTCTCTACCCATTAATTTTGGTGGCATTGTTCGTAAAGCTTGGCATGAAAAAATAAATAGTAAAAAAAATTTGAGAGAGAAAGAAAGAAAGATAGAAAAGGAGAGAGGTAAGAAACTTTTGAGTTGAAAGCAGACAAAACTAGATTTTTTTTTTTTTCATAAGTAACTTAATATATAGTTAACAAATTTTCAATTGACCTTGAGGCATTGACCTGAATTTTGTTGAGCTGCCCCATATAATTGGATCCAAGTTAGGACCTATACGGATGCCCCACCTACCTCCGCCCCTGCTTGAAAGTAAGTTTGGACCAATTAAGATCCACTGAGGGTTGTAATTTAGGAGGTGTTCCATAATCTAAGATCCTCCTGATGGGAGATCCATTAATTTAAGCGCAATATCTCTATATTTTACATGGATAATCTAACTTAAGATCCGAATCATAAATTTTAAAATGATTGCATCGGCAAAATAATGCCACATTACTTTATTCTTTTCTTCCAAGATGTCGAAAAGAATTGTTCATTTGCAGTTTGGAGTTCATGATTTTCGTTTTCGGTTCCCAATCCAAAATTTGGCTCAGATGCGGATTTGATTCTAGAACTACGTACTAAATCTATATTCACTTAACTATCATAATCAAATTTCTCCAGGTAACTGATCAAATAAACTCAAAATCAAACAATAAACAAATAAATATAATTCCTTTACATCTCTAGTGGCATGTGTGGGATGCATGTCCCAATTGATTCTCACTTGTTGAAGTATAGAGATGTCAATCGAATTTAAATTGGACATATTCTTTAAATTCATCAGATGTCTACATATTTGGATTTGAATGCAAATAAAGAAAAATCTATATTATATCAGATGTCTACATATTCTTTAAACAAGGAACCACCTAATCTATAGATATTGAATATTTAGTGGAAACTCAACCCAAACTCATAGGAAAAAAAATACGTAAATATTGGATATTTGTTTAAACCTGAATCCAAATTGGAATTAGATCAGATATTTTATTTAAAGCTGAGTTTCATATTGATCAAATTTAAGGGAATCGTAAAATCACATTTATACGTCAAATTTTCACTTTTTTTTTAACCATATAAATTTGGGCATTCGGCCACATCTATAACACCTATGTCGTCAGACTTTGAAAGGCAGCTAATGCCCGTGTCCTATAGTGTATATATATATATATATATATATATATATATATATATATATATATATATATATATATATATATATATATATATATATATATATATATATATATATATATATATGTGTGTGTGTGTGTGTGAGAGAGAGAGAGAGAGAAAGAGTGTGTACTTTGTTTTTGTTGGAAAACTGTTGGATGAGATGTCTTGATCCGTGATTTTTATCACCACTCTTTCTCTTTCTAGCTCCCTTCAGCAACTATATATATTTCTTTCAAGAAACCCGTAAAGCTTAGGTGCATATCAAAATTTGATAACCCATGCTTATTTAGCGCCACTAATAAAAGGCAGTGGTGCTCCGTCGAGTTGAAGGTATCCCGCTATCCACCTAAGCCCTGATGCGGGGTAAACAATGAGTCGAGCTACTCGAGTTCGAGCTCAGCTCCTGAATGAGTTCGAGCCGAGTCATTTGCTTAACGAGTCGAGCTCATGACTCGACTTGTTCAAATAATTGAGTCGACTTCGAGTTCACTGAACTCGAACTATTAAAGCTCGACTTTGGCACGAAAATGATGTGTAGCGATTTTTTAAATATCTGACTTGTTTTTTCAATTAAAAAACCGGTATATTGACACTAGTTAATTATGTAAATTTTTACAAAAGCTCCTTTAAGTTTGTGGAGCTTTAATCGAGTCGAACTCGATTTATGGCAAAGTAATAGTTTATATATTCAAACAAATTTGTCAATGCTTAATCAAGTCCAGCGCGAGTTCAACACGTAACTACCGAGTCGAGCTCGGGCTGCTTCGGTTGGGCTATTCTCGAGCTCGAACTGACTGAACTCGGACTCGGCTCGTGTTCACCCCTACTCTCCACCCAAAAAGTGAAACAAAATGACATAAAAAAAATATATTTATTTGAAAACAAAAGGAAAAAAAGGCTCTTATTTTTCTTTGATATTAAACCGTCTATTAGTCTATTGCTCTCTACCCATCAATATATGTCAGTCTAATACCTGCTGTTTCTAAGAGTTCAATTGAGTAAGGCTTTTGGTGGCATTGTTAGCAAAGCTTGGCGTGAAAAAATAATAGAAAAAAAAAGTTGAAAGAGAAAGAAAGTAAGAGAGAGAAGGAGAGTTGCCTCAAGGAGCATAGGGCGAGTTAGGGGTCTGTATTAAGGCAGGTCTCTAATTCGATTTCCGTGGGCGTTATGTTCCTGTGTCTTAAGGCAGTAGAGCACGACATCCAAGTTAAAGGGTGCACCGTTGCTATCACTGACACCGACGCGGACCCCGGAGAAGAGAGAGAAGGAGAGAGGTAAGAAACTTTTGACTTGAAAAATAGAGCACAGAGCAGAACCAGAATTTTTTTTCCTTGAGACACTAAATATCTCTATATTTTACGTGGATAATCTAACTTAACATCCGAATCATAAATTTTAAAATGATGGCATCGGCAAAATAATGCCACATTACTTTATTCTTTTCTTCGAAGATGTCGAAAAGAATTGTTCATTTGCAGTTTGCAGTCCATGATTTTCATGTTTGATGAACAGTAAGCACACTCTTTTATCAGAAAAATATCACAGCAATGGAAGATCTAATCCTCTAATAAGTAATCGGGTTGATTTTTGTTTTCGGTTCCCAATCCAATATTTGGCTCAGATGCGGATTTGATTTTAGAACTACATAACAAATCTAGATCCACTTAACTATCATACTCAAATTTCTCCAGGTATCTGATCAAATGAACTCAAAATCAAATAAATAAAGAAATAAATATAATTCGTTTACATCTCTAGTGGCATGTTTGGGATGCATGTCCCAATTGATTTTCACTTGTTGAAGTATAGAGATGCCAATCGAATTTAAATTGGACAAATTCTTTAAATTTATCAGATATCTACATATTTGGATTTGAATGCAACTAAAGAAAAGTCTATATATTATATCAGATGTCTACCTATTCTTTAAGCAAGGAACCACCTAATCTATAGATATTGAATATTTAGTGAAAGCTCAAGACAAATTGGATATTTGTTTAAAACTGAATCCAAATTTGAATTAGATCAGATGTTTATTTAAAACCGAGTTTCACATTGATCAAATTTAAGGAAACCGTAAAATCACATTTATATGTCAAATTTTCACCTTTTTTTAAGCATTTAAAATTGGACATTCTGCCTCATCTATAACACCTATGAGGTCAGACTTTGAAAGGCAGCTAATGCCCCTGTATATATAAATATAAGAAAATAAAATGGTGACTCGGCTTTTCATGTTCACCCAACTATTTAATAATGCATTTTAATCCATCAGATGAACAATTAAGAGAAAAATGTGACAGCATTTTCCTCATCTCGTATTAGTCCATATTTTTCTTTATGGTTTTTTTTTTTAATCATCTATCTGTTTCAAATGAACGACTCTGGTTAAATGGTAGGAATCATAATTCACTCACTCGTATGTGCGTTTATATATTTATATATATATATACAACCGCTGGTTATTGATTACTTTGCTTCATCACCACTCTTTTAGTTCCCTTGAGCGACTATATATATATATTTCTTCCAAGAAATGAAGAAACCAGTAAACCCTATGTGCATATCAAAATATGATAACCCTTGCTTATTTAGCGCCACTAATACAGAGAACTAAAATAAGTTCACGCTTGAAAACTTCATGAAGAGGCATTTGAGAGTCCGACAAAGTGCAGATCTGGGCAAAAGGTCTCCTGCTGATCATAATGTTCTAATATATAATATAAAAAATAAAAGCTGTAAAAAAATATAATTAATTCAATAATTTTTTTTTTGTTTTTTAAAATAATTCATCTTCTGCCGT
This sequence comes from Nymphaea thermarum, assembly GCA_011799765.1. Taxonomy (NCBI): domain Eukaryota; kingdom Viridiplantae; phylum Streptophyta; class Magnoliopsida; order Nymphaeales; family Nymphaeaceae; genus Nymphaea; species Nymphaea thermarum. Next base: position 12,972 of record JAANDH010000044.1, read on the forward strand.
ATGTTCCAGACCGGATGTCAATGAATCAGGTTTAGTATTGGATATACCCTTAACCAGATTCACTTTTTCAAGTATTCACATATTCAGATTTGAATTCGGATTCAAATATGAAGAAAAAAAAGTTTTCTTCAAATCCAAAATCTAATTTCACAATCCAAATCCGATATGCAACCGATTCTTACATTCATATTCGAATCCGACTTTTGAACCAAATATAACCGAGTTTCAGAATTTTAGAGCATCGAATATAAAATATTTATTCAAAACTAAATTTGATCCGATCAGATGCATTTCTTAAATCCAGATCCGATTCGATTCCTTAATGAGATATTAATTTTTTTTTTTTCGCGTTCGATTTTTTCGAAATGGTTAAGTCAGATATATTGATGTTCCTGATTAAATGACGGTCATACAGGAGAACCTTTTGCAAATATCATATTAATTAGCAACAAACCCCCTCTATTGGACATTAAACGAGAATGCCTGATCGATCTTGTGCATATTTGGATAGAGGTTTAAGTGCATAATGATCTGGATCTACCAAATCGATCCAAAATTAGATCCTTCGAGATTGGTCCAAGAACAGAAAACAAACTGAATATGAATCCTCATCGGATTCAGACGCGGTCTGTGTTTTAGGTGATGAGATCCGAAATTAAATCCAAGATCCACCAAGGATACATCTGACTCCAGCTTATTCAAGCATATTTATGTTTACCTCTATCAGATGCAGTACTCAGGTTCAGATTCAAAACTCAAAACCAAATCCGGCACTGATTATCAGTTGGATCTGAGTCTTGGCCACCAAACCCGACTAAAGAAATCCAGAACTCGACTTGGGTGAGGGGTTTCCCACTTTCCCTACTCAACTGCTCATTCCTCTGCTGGTGGTTGCTTTAGGTGAAAAAGAGAAAAGAAGAGATTGCAGAACTTCATGCATAAACAACGTCAGCCTTGTTCTGATTGTTGAGTTTGATCGAAACGAAAGAAATTTATTCAGAAAATAAGTTGAAGTTGGTGAACCAACTGCCATCTTCCTGAATTTTTCAACTGTAACTAATGCTGGGTCTTCCATGGTACACCTCTGAAATTAGTAAAGTGAGCACCTGGTTTTCTGCTGCAGACGTCGGTGTCTTCCGCTGTTGAACCATCTCTCTCTCTCTAGTTCACTATCTCACTTTACCCACAAATCCTGGATTTCCAGCAGTAATACATGCACCAAAATTGTGATTAATTTTGGGCATTCTTTATAGCAGTTTCGTGTGATTGGAGAAGAATCGTTTTTTTCAAAGCTTTTGTCCTAATGTATTGTATATAAGAGCTCCTCTTTCACACCAGTCTTCCTCTGCAACGCTTCGAAACATCCTCTCTCTCTCTCTCTCTCTCTCGCTCTCTCTCTCTCTGTCTCTGAGGATGGCTTCCCCTGCCAACATCAGACTTCTTTGGTTTGAGGTAGCTTTCCTTCTGATTGCTAAGTTATGCATCTGTGGAGGTATGCTGTTACAGATCTTAATGGAAATTAGCTTTCTTTTTCCTTGAAAAGGAGATGTTCCAAGAGAGAAGACGAATGCATTTTTCTCTGTGTGAACTGACATGCATTTCTTGGTTGAGCACTGCAGTTTCAGCCGATGGCCTAGAGGATCCGATCACGATAGTTGCCAGGGCATTGGCCTGCTTCGATGATCGAGTGGTAAGCAATTTAATTTACGCTGTTCAAGTTTTGCATATGTGTGTGTGCGCACGCCTAACAGGAGCATCCTCATTAGCCTCAAAAAACGGTAGCTCTAAACCCAAATCAACACTCCTCAATATCATCAGGATAACATCTTGAATGGAATCAAGAACATAGTTATTGGTTAATATGCGCCGCACAGCTTGACTGGTGGCACTACCCATTACTTGGTGAAAGAGAAAGAGAACTCAGGTTTAAACATGTCTATTAAGGGCATGATAAATGGCGGCGGTGGCGCTAGGTGGCGGCAGCCGCCCTGCACATCCATTCATTTTTATAACTACCCATCAGCTGAAAGTTTCTAGTTCTGTGGAGGAGAAGGTATGAAACTGGTGGCACTACCCATTGCTTGGTTAAAGAGAAAGAGAACTAAGGTTTAAAAACATGTCCATTAAGGGCATGGTAAATGGCGGCGGCGGAGCTAGGTGGCGGCAGCCGCCCCGCAGACCCATTCATTTTCATAACTACCCATCAGCTGAAAGTTTCTAGTTATGTGGAGGAGAAGGTTTGAGACTAACTGTCTCGAGACAATCTCCTCCCCTTCCTTTGAGACTAACTGTCTCGAGATAATCGGCCATATAATCAGTTCTTTGCAAGTGGTCAGGCATGTCTCTTGACATAATCTGGTAGTGGTTCGTTCATCCGCCCACCCACCAGACCACCTGCTTGCTTGCAAATCAAAAGAGGAAAGGAAAAGGAAGAAGAATGCAAAACTGCATGTTTGAGTGTGAATCTGTTCATAACTTCAAGTTCTGTCAATAATTTGCATAGATTGAAAATGCATGCCTTCGTGCGTGCACGCCCACACACACACACACAATCACACACGTGCATGCATGCAGCCACATACACATAAACATGCACATATGTGCATGTGCGCATGCATACACTCACACACATATAGAAGGCAGTCAGAGCCACACCGAGAGGGCCGAGAGACTTTGTCGCACACCAAGCAGCGTGAAGTAACACATGTTTTCGTGTGTGCAAAGGGTTTAACTTAACACCATGGAAATCGAACTGACGACTAGATTTATACCAGCCACTGGCCCGACCAGTTACGCCAATTAGTGATTAGAACATGTGATCTTTGAGACATAATTTCTCTGTTTTTCCCTCTCTTTTGTTGTTAATGATGGTTTATGGTACCACAAGGTTTATAGCCGGTGCGACTATCAGTACCGGTTATCGGTAAGCGGCAACCTCAACATACCGGAGGCCCAGACCGACGCCTACTGCAGCGGACCTTGCCTTGAGGAAACCGATCTGGTGCTCCATTGTGTGGACCAGATCATGGACAACTTTCTGTTTTACAACAGAGCCACCATTCGAGAGATAAGGGACACCATTCACGATGGGTGCGGCCACACGAGGTGGAGAGGTAAGTTCTACGTTTATCCAGGATAATCCACAGATGATTGAGTTTTGGCTGTCCATGAAACAAGTTTATCACAGAAAATCCAGAAATATATAAATGTGAAACATAGAAATGGAGGAGCCATATTTAGAACATTTATTTACGTTAAAGAGCACGTTCTAGATTTGGATCACTTGGATTTTCCAAGCAAGTTGCACACTGAGATGAGTTTTCCATGCTGAATTTTCCTAAGAAAACCAGTTTCTTGTGTGAAAAGTGCAGTGTGTAGATCATATCATAAGCATTTCACATAGACCTAGCGTGCTAGCTACTTCAGAACTTTCTTGAGGCATTTTCCTATGAAAACCTCCACTTTCATACTAAAAATGCAGGTACTGTTTGTCTTGTATTTGTATATAGCCAACTCCAGACTACATCTAAAATGTCCATCTTCCTAGGAAAATTTGGTGTTGCATTTTCCTATGAAAACCAGGTTTTCCATATGAAAAATAGAAGTCTATAAGACTAGAACATTGATATTTGATTCCCAATACCAGTCCTGCTTGGGAACTTAGCAGCAGCTTTAACATTTTGGTATGGTAAGGTTCCCTTGTAGCTGAAATGCTGGGTTAATATGCAAACAAACAGTGTGCTCTTTCCTGGTGATTCATAAGAAAAATGAGCATTTCCCTATGAAAATGAGTAACATTTTCACACGAAAACGAGCAATTTCTTGCAAAAAATGAGGTGCCCTTTGAATTTCCATCCTTCTACAAAGACTTGCTGTAGGAAGAATCTCACTCAGAGTGGTTGTTTTCTTTGGTGTGCAGGAAACTTCAATGTGTTTGACCACATGAGAGAAGATGAAAACAAAGGAACCAGAAGAAGGGGTTCTCTGCTGCTGACATTGCTTGGTCTCTCTTTCACAGTACCACTGCTGCTCAGTTGCGGCTAAGCAAGCAAGGGCGGTGAATCTGAATCCAGGGTTTCTTCCATATATATATATATATATTCAGCAAGCCTCTTGAGATACAGTTTGACATAACTGAACTATTTTGAAGATAGTAGTAAGAGTGAATCAAAGTGGAGTTAATGTGATATTCTCCTTTATATTATTATTCAAGCAAGCTATATACAGAGAGAATTATAATAATGCATGTGACTGTTTTGGCTCTCTCTCTCTCTTACTCTCCCTCTCTCTCTCTAGATGGTCATCACCAAACTTTGAGAAGTTTGCTCCAAACTAATCACCAAAAAAAAGTAAACAATGTTTGGTCTAACGTTCAACAAATATCAACTTGGTAGATCCACCAACATGACATAAAAGAAAGCCTGAGGCTTTTCTTTGGTTTCAAGTTGAAATGATTCCCCTCTTTGATAAAAATTATTTAATCTAACTAAAGTCTTTCAAATGCTAATATTTTTAGAGTCCTATAATTCAAAAGAGGCCAAAGGTGGAGTTTGGTTCAATGTTCCAAAAATGCCCCTTAACTTTTTTTTTTACAAAATCCTCTACTTTTATTGATGATATTTTGGCTCATAAATAGTTATCTACACTTTATGAGATGTTTATTTAATCTTTTAACAACGTCTACTTGATTTATAAATAGTTTTTTTTTTCATTTTTACTCTAAATTATTGCACTTCTACCATGAAACAGCTTGTTGAACACACTTCTTATTAGACTGGTTAAACCTTTAATTTTCAATGTATAAAGTTTTATTTATAAAAGTAGAGATAATCTACAACATGATATTTCGTAAAAACTATGAAATTGACTCTTACCACTTTTTTATTTGGAGACATACAAAAACACTGGACGAGAAAAACATATCACGATGTGTTTGTTACGTGTGGTTCTTTTCCAACCAAACTAGAGAAGGGGAGGTTGTATGTTTGGACAAGAAACACTGGAGTTGGTCTTGGGGACTGGTAAAGGTTGTGCGCCGCAGTAAAACAAGAGGGATGTTTTTGTAATTTAAAAAGAAACATGTCCCTTGTAGTCATTTTATTTTTTTATTTTTATTTTTATTTTACCAAAAACTTGTTTTTTTCTGTATGAGCGAGGGGTACTTTTGTCATTAACCATACCAGCACAAGAAAATTTGTGCACCAATGTGGCGCATAGAACAAGCTTTGCTTGTGGACCTGAAATGACAAAACAACATTCATGATAATGATAAAATAAGACTTATCATCCAAGTAACACCTTACATGAGCTGAGCTCAACCTAAAATGAGTGAGGAGACCTATGTCACATGGGTGTGGGTGCTGGTGTCCGTGCGATATGGAGGATGCGGGTGAGGCGAGAACATAGAAATATATATATGTATGTATACTTTTATTATATACATATATATATATATATATGTTTTTTGTTAAACAAGTAAATTTATTTGTTTACATTTTTAAACCTGTTTTTATCAAGGTTACTTTGAATCGATATGTCAATAAAAACTCGGCCAAAACATTTTTCAAAGCGGCCAAAACTCATTTGACGCTGTGTCTGCCTGCACCATCATCCGGCGGGTGTGGGCCGTGTGACTTGGGGAGAGACCCATTGATCAGCAAACAGTAGAATCTTCAACCGAACCTATTTTCTTTTTAAGGTATGGTACTTTCGAAGCCTGGCAGGGTTGTCTTACTATGCTTCAACTTGCGCATTGGCGACCCCTCTTTTATAGCATAAGAGGTTGATGCTCCTACCACTCCAAATGAAAACTAATCTCCTACCAGTTCTCAACTCAAGCCGTTGTACCAACCCCTCGAGAAGAACCTAATCTAGATCGGCTCGCCTCATATATTGCTTGGCTCCAGCTTGAGTCAAGCTTTATAAAGTGACTAAAAAATAAGTTTGAAGGAATTTGGATGTGCTTGGAAGATAAATGACCCGAAAGTTTTCAAGCCCGACTTAACTGGATCTAGACTCATGGTACTTGAATTCTTGGTTCAAGACTTGAATATCTCCATTTGAATATGGATCCTGGTTTGGGCAGTGACAAATCCCCACGCACCAAGTTTTGAATATCAAATCCAACTGCTAAGTTTTTCGGGTGAAAATATTTGTTTTGAATCCGAATAGCTTGTGACCAATAGTTTTATTTTCTTTCCTTCCTATACAAATAAGTTTTTACTTTAATTTCTTTCATTTTCTTCTTCTTCCTTTTATTTTTTATTTGTTCATCCTTTCTATTCCTTTCATCCAAATAGTGTAAGAGTGTTCCCAAGCTGCAAATCTCATTCTGTAGTTGACGATATTAAGACCTTAAAGGGGCTTTTGATATGTTCAGAATTATGAATTTTTAGAATAAAAAATACTTATCTTTCAAGAAATTGAAATTATTAAATAAACATGGTATTTTGTTTTTGGAATTAAGAAATTGAAACCTGGAACATTAAACTTTAAGGAGAAATTATGATTATGAAATTTTCATTTTTCAATCGAAATTCCAAACCATCAAACACCCCCATAAGAAAGTGTTCGGATTATACTCTAAAATTTTTTGGTTTTGTAAAAACCTAGTTAAAAGCCCAATTTTGTAAACTTGTTTTTGGATGTTTGGATAACAAGTGAAGAACTTTCAGCTTTGCGCTTCTCATTTTTTGCTAGACTAAAACCATCAGTGTCTTACATCATTTTGTTGAAATAATAAAGATCTTTCTACTAATGTTGATAATAACTTGAAGTTTGGCATTTAGAACACTAACTAAGTGTTTCATGAATCCATCTTGAAGATTGGAGTAGATTAATGTCGGACTTAATGATCAAATAAATTCATGAAACACCAAAAATGCAACATTTCATGAAGTTGCTTGATTCATGAAACACTTGAACAGCATTTCAGTTGCTCAATAAGTGAAAGCGTTTCATAATAAGATTAACTTCTTAGAATATATGTTCTTGAAAATTTAAAGGACATTCTACTTTTGTTCGAAAAAATATAATATACTTACATATTTATTGTTTAATAATTAAATCTAAAAACAGCGCCATAATCATTTTGGAATAAGAATTGACATAAAAATGTATGAAAAATAGCAAGCACTTTTGACAAAAGGACCCCAAATCTTGCCATAAAGCAAAATATATATTCGTTTCAATGGCATTCACGACGGCTGAATAGTTTTATTCACACCTTTGGATCGATCCCATGCTTCATCACCGTGCATCCTAAAGCAGGAACGGTGGAGATCACAAATCTCCTTCGGAAACTAATTCGTCCCGATCATATGACTCGGTAACCCCGTCTCTTCCACAGACCCCCGCCCGTGCAGCCATCCCCTGCTCCTGGCGCATAACCGCCGTTCGCCGATCCTGTCGCCTGTGCCTTTCTCCGGCTACCTGGTACTCTCTCCCTCTATCTCTCTTTTCTTCTTCTTTCCTTAAAAATCTTTTATCTTGGAAAGCTGGGATATGCTGAATACTGGGAGGTTCGGAATTTGAATTAGCTGAACTGTTGGGGGTTGTGTTTTGGTTGGTTCCTAGGTGTTTAAGGCATGGTTTTCTTTTTTGCTGGTTTTTTTGGATTTCTCCGGCGAGATTGATTTTCTGGATCTTTAGGAAACTGGATTCCAGAGTTGCCTGTTCGGCCGCGTATCGGTCGAGGCTCTTATTGTGAACTTTACCCATCTTCGTGATTTTTCAGCATATCTAGTTTCTGTTTTGGTGCTAGAATCTCGTTTAGAGGTTCCGGTTGTAAAAACAAGTGTTTCGAAGTGTTATTTTTTTCTTTTTTCATCTGAGATGTTGAAAGTTTGAGTTGAACGAGTTTACTTAGTGGTGGCGGCAAGGAATAGAAAACTTTTGGGTAAGAGATTGTACCAAATGAATCGTTGGTTGGATTTTATGCAATATCTTGATGTTGGTCGGTCGGGTATTTCCATTAAAACTGCTTTTTCTAACTTTATGCATGTTTACGTTCATAAGGTTTCAATCGCTTACTCTGAGCGATCTAAAATGTGATTCACCTGATCCTCAGCAAATAACATCGTAAGCTCCCCATCTGAGCGTTTCTTTGATTGTTACATGCAACCATTTTCTGTGGGTTCTTAACTTCTGATTTTTGGGGCTTGAGTTGATGCCCGCTGTAGAAACGTCTGGTGTGAAATTTGATGCAAGTTCTTGTTGAGGTCAATGTATGTGACCATTTTGATTTTGCCATCCATTCATTTCTGAGTGCAATCTTCTTGCTCATACAGGGGACCGTACAAACTTCTGAGAAAAATGCATGCTTCATCATCTGGAACGCCCTCAAAACCGAGGGCAGCCGGGACTTCACACTCACAGCCATCCGATGCTTCTTTCAAGAGAAAACGAGGAATGTTTCAAAAAGATTGTGAGTTGATTGCTATCTAACTTATTGTCTTTTACATGTGTTTGCTTGCAGTTGCTGTAGGTGAGATAATGAGAAAGTAAAGAAACATGTCACATATGTGTTTGGTTGCAAGTTGCAACTGCCGCCTGTAATTCTGTTACTAAGGCAGACTATGTTTCTTACTTCATAACCAATCACGGAAAGCATAGCTTGATTGTAAGAGAATTGCCAAAAGTAAACTAGATGGCCATTTCTTCATTTTCTCTTTATGAACATGTTTGCATGAAGAGATAAGATAAAAATTTGGTAGGGTTATGCTTAAGCACCAATCTACAAAGAGAAGCTGAAAACAAAACAAAATACCTAGAGAAAAGGACATATGCAATGAAAAAAATCCAAATGGGTGCACATTTAGCATCACAAGTAGCAAAAACTAGGCAGTGAAATGCATGAGCTGGTTATGCATTTCATGTATGAAAATTATGGATAAGTGTTCATCTTACAATTATTTCCAACTAACTACAACAATGGTCTTTTCAAAATATTATGCATCTGATCAGACGTCGTTAAACCTGATACTTATAGATGCTATCTATTCCTTAGCTAGCTTTCTTTAACCTGATTAATTAGACTAGATATTTGGTTGGGACCTGGACATCGTTAATGTAGAAAGTCAGATATTAAGGGATCTTTTTCTTTCCATTACATTGTTCCAAACTTTATTGTGATGATCAAATCATTGGGTCATTACATTTAATAACTTGAGAATAGTCAGCTATACTTCTATCTGTGATTTAAAATGGAATTGTTCTGTTAATTGTTTTGCAGTGCAGCACATGATGTACGGCTTTGGGGATGATCCTAATGTATGGTTCTCTCTCATGAAAAAATTAGTTTTCATATTTTTTCTTCAAAATTCTGAACTGAGACAAAATCAAATATGAAAAGCAGCCAGCACAATAGGCAGATGCTGAAGTGCTTGGCTTATTATGCGTTGGCCCGCGATGTCTTTGCATACTTTAAGGATTATTGTCATCTTTCTTGTTTTTGAGGCGTGGAATACCTCATGGTCCTTGTATGGACATGTATGATGATGAGTTTCAGTAAAAAAATGGCTCTTTTACTTGTGGTGTTTCTAACTGTTTCCTTATGTAATTTCTTGCAATTGTGAACTGATTTTGACATTTGACTGGCTGCAGCCACTTCCAGAAACTGTTGCCCTACTTGAGGACATAGTTGTTGAGTATATCACTGATATGGTAAGATTTTGTTTGCTTCCAGGTTTGCTTTAAGCTGCATTTTCATTATTACTTGGATTTACAGACATGGCAACTTATTTGCCTTGGGGAAGCATCTGCTTTCTCATTATAGGATAGTTGCAGGTACCCTTTCTCATGCTGAATTTTTGCTTCAAATTAAGCAGTATCCTTTATACTTCCTGCTCTTATACCATATAAAACCCATATAACTTGCATGGCATGTTAATATCATGTGTGTCGTTGGAGTGAATAATCAATGAGTTGAATAAGTTCTCTAAATTAGAGTTATGCTCTCTTTTGCATTGTGTTCTCAACTGGTCATCTCTCTGCTTATGCTTTCCGTAACATATCAGGTGCATAAAGCCCAGGTTGTTGCATCAAAAAGGGGGAAACTTTTGACAGAGGATTTCTTGTTTTTGATTCGTAAGGTCAGTAGTCTTCCATCTTTATCATTTTGTTATACAAGGCTTTGACTGCCTGTTAATTCCCTAAGAAAATGTTGTGCCATGGGCTAATTTTTCACACTGGGAAAACATTACCTAGTTGAGTTCCCTTAAAGGCCACGTTGTGTCTTTGTTACCTTCAAGTGAGGAAATCATTAATTCAACTTGCAGCTGTATTATCTAAGTGTTGTGAAACTACTAGACTGTAATGTTCTATCCATGCTTGCAAGAATATGTTTATAAGTGAGACTGTAACACCCTTTCATGTTTTATAAATGGGAGCATAAAAACCAAAAGAGTATTACTGGTTTTGTGGCTTTGCCTCTAAAATGGATTAACCCTTACATGACGGGCATGAGTTTTTTCTGTGTTGATCTTGGTTTTTTCATTTAATGCCATTACGGTGCTTGCCTTGTATATGAGTTAGACTTGAGATGAACAGTTACTCTCTGAGATACGATCTTAGTACGATATTACTGGTTTTTTTTTTTTTTTTTTTTTTTGGAGCAGGACACGCCTAAACTCCACAGATGTACAGAACTGCTCTCCATGAATGAGGAGCTTAAGCAGGCCCGGAAAGCTTTTGAAGTTGATGAGGAGAAACTGGCGATCGTTGATTGATATGCATGTGTGACTGAGAGTTGTTTGCTTATACTTCATCCTGTTACGCCAGTAGTACAATATCTCAGCAATCGGCACTCCCCTTTTCAGATTACCTATCTCATGCTCGGTTGCATCTCACAATGCCTCTTGTGCAGTTAAAATTCAACTGTATTGCCGCCTTCTGCAGTCAACAACCTAAAGTGAAACACTGTTGTTCTCACTGAAACATATTTTCTTATCAATGTTTCTAGCTATTACATTTGCCTCAGTATGAATGAGGTTGTGAACTTGCACTAGATCATGCTGCAGTTTCCGTCAGAGCCCTTTCGGTATCGATAATGATGATTTCATCTTTAACAGAGAAGTATGGAGGAATAGTGACCCATCTGGAGAATTGTAGTTAAACTAGTCAGGATTGACATGGGTGTAACTAACAATGATCTTCCTCTTCATACCATCTGGGATTGCAGATTAAGAGCTTGAAACGGATTGTGTGGTGGATATGATATTGATCAAGTGCTAATCCTCCTGATGTTGCTTAGGATTCTTTCTCAATAGATCATCACCCAGCAATTGAGTCTGGACTCACCTATGGTGAGGCTATTAGCGAGTTCTTGGCTTTAACACAAAGTTAGCCGACCAATCGTGCGTATGCATGTAAGTAGGGGTTTATCATTATTATTATTATTATTAATTCTTATAGATGGGTTTAATTTCAGGACTAACAGGTTGTATAGAAGGATGCATTTTTTACCGAACTTGTTGCTTTGAAAGCTTAAACTCGTCCAACTGGCCGGCCAAGCGGAAGATGGGTCGGTGGATGATTGCGACGGCTAACTTCATGGAATAAAACTTCCTCCAAAACTTGGGCCACTTCAACAAAGATTCCATCAGATTCAATAGAACCTGTTTTCTTAATCAGCTTAGAATTTATGGAGCTAAATAAACAATGAGATTTGTCCTCTATCAACCAAAGCATTTCCAATGTTATACCATATTTTAGACAGATTCTTCTTCTGACTTGGGACACACACCAAATTCCATCCAGAATCTGATAATGATTAATAGAATGATTCATTTGTAGTCTACCAAAATATTCCAAAGACAATCCCCAACACTTTGTGTTCATTCTTCTTTGAAATGAGACTTTCCACCAAGCACCCAAAGGATTCTGAATATCAGCACCTCACCAAACTCTTGCATGGCATTTATTCGTTAAGATATATCTAACCTTCCTATCTTGAAGATACTGCAAAAAGATGTGAACTATTTAATTTAGGGTGAACTCCAGCTATCAAACAGAATCTCTCTTCACTCAGGTCTGAAAGCCCAGCAACTGAAATATCTAAATAGGCTTCTTTCTACCAACCACATCAGATAAACTGCAAGAAGGATTTCACTATGACCAGAGTTTTGCACTGATTTCCCAGAGGTTCATCTCAAGAGCTTTACACCGACGGAGTATCATACGGACTACAAGTTAAAATGGCCCGTCCCCACTCCAAGAATGGTTTATTTTCTATCCAAAGAAAAATCCATATAAAATATAAAAGGTCTTCCTAAGCAGGAAAAAGTAGGAACGAAAAAAGAAAAGTGAACAAAAATTTGACAGGCTGCTAATAGGCTGACAACTTTTCTATTACTAATCAACACAACCTTTCCAAACGAGGAATATTTTTTTTTCAAATAACAAAAATTGATTTCAACAAGTTCAATATTACAGCATTGCCACTTCACAATCTGGTAACTTTTACGATTTCTTAGATGACCGGAAGCCACCAAATCCCATCATAGCTGCAATATCCGCATCCTCTTCAGGTTCATCTTCTGCAGCCTTTTCCTTCTAAAATCCCCAGAAAAAAAAAAAATCAAAAATTAACGCAACGGCTTAAAAGTTTTACACAATAAAGAATGTACAATGATTTATTCTAAGCCATATCATGCATACTTTCTTTTCCTTCTTCCTTTCCCTGCGTTCCCTCTTTCTTTCTTCTTCCTCTTGCTGTTGTTTCAATATTCTAGCATCCAAATCTATCATACAATATAGGTCAGTTAACGAGTTCCAATAATAACAATAACAATAATGAAACAATAGGATGAGTTCACCACAGAAAATTCAGAAGCAAAACAAGAATTCTGGACAAACTACCTTGCTCAGTAAAGCTTCCTCCAATTTTCCGTTTCTTGAGGGATTCAAATCTTTCCTGAACCTGGAAATACAGTTCAAACTTGTCAGCAGATGATAACAACAAAACTTGGAAGGCCATGGTATAGGAACATCTGCCACAAAAACTTATGAAACAAGTTCAGATACTTCAGCGCTAAGGTTAAAAGAATGTAAAACTTGGAGGCATGTCATATACTGGATCAGTTAAACATGTCCCGCAAGCACTACCAAAGAAGATGTGCAATTTCAAGTGAAACAACTTAGGGACCATAATCCAACATAGAGTAGAAGATGTTGAAGTCTTGAAGATACAAACTATCTGATTGCCAACAGATACCAACAAGCAAAGAGGAATTAGATCTCCCAGAAAATGATGGCAATGCATGATTGATTGTATCAGAGTCAGTACAACTGACACCATAAAACAGTACCAGTATCACCAAAACAACAGCAGAAAAATGAAGACTAGGCTACATTTCTCAGGCTTCATACTAAAGTGCAAGTAACTGTAGAAGAAGTAGAAGAAAGCATGTTTATTGTTTCAAAAGAAAAGTCTGAACTAACAGGTGGTTGAGCATTTCCATGGATGGGATCTCCAGAAGCCTTCAAAAGTATCAAGTACTCAAACAGACACAAGATATTCATAGTGTCAACGGTTTCCCATCAATCACTACAACAAAAACGGGCCTTCACATCCCTTAACCTACAAAAAGGCTCAGTGGCCAGCGCATCTCAGAAGATAAACAAGGACATTTCAAGATGTCAGGCAACCTAGCCCACTACGTGTAGGTTAGGTTGGACTTGGTCTTTGAACCCTTTCCCAGCTCAGCTTTTTAATAGATCATATTTGGTAATGCTGTTGCATCGGATGCCAAGGATACAGGCTTGGCTCACCTTATACATATATTTAACATCACCACGCAGATATACCAGTAACTTCAAAAATGCTTGGCTGCACATTTGGACATATTAATGTAAGCATTGAGTAAAATGGAGAAACCCTAAAAGATGGAAAATCAGAAGGGTCAATTGATTGACTTGCAAAATTGACACATGCTACTTCTTCAAAAGAAAAACCCTATCAGATAAACTATTAAAATCCTTCATTGCGGAGAAAGAACCAGCTAGAGTCCCGAGACATCAAGACCAATTTGTCCAATTAACAGGCAAAACAATACAATCAAACTAAAACATGCAAAGTAGTTCAGCAGATCAACCAAGGCAAAAGTTTCATATAATACAGATGAGTAGTTTATATCCAGATTATGAGTCAACAAAGGATCGACACAAATTGACACCAAATCAGGAGAGACTCACAATTTTCACAATAGCATACCTGCTGAAGAGAAGCACGTTCTACCCTCATTGACATTCCCAGTGCGCGTTGGTCTAAAGTAACACAGAGAAAAAAAAAGTCAGATAGGTTTTATTGTGCAAATCCATCAACATATGCACGGAACATACGTTTCTTTCCATTTATGTGATCCAAGAAATTTGCAGAATCCTTTACTATGCATTCACAAACATCGCAATAATACCCTGCCTGCACAAAGCAAAGAAATTTAGATAGATGATCAAAGGAAAAAAAAAAAAAAAACTTTCATCAAAAAGTTGAAATAGCTTAATAAACCAATTTGAGCAACCATAGATATGGTCTTGGACCAAGTGTTACGCGCTTTTTGCCATCTCAGATATTAGGTTTTTAAAATCCAATCTGTAATTTCTTCAATTCCTCAAAATTTGATTGAAATATTTTGAACTCTACCAATGGTTATTGCAAACAGTTTCTATGTTCACAGCTCTTATTTTTCCGACAGCTAGGCCATCCAAGTGAAAGGATGACAGCCTTATCTACATAGTCAGTTTTTGGAAGCAATAAGTCCAGGCAGCTGCCATAGTCCAATTTCTTTTGTGGTGGAGAAGGAAAGATGCAAGTACATCGATTTTGCTCTCTGTTACAGCACTCGTCGGGCCAGTCACATACAAACTCTCTTTGTGGTTAGCTTATAAGGTGGCTTTGGTAAATTATACTGTAACAGTTGTTGGTTAGCCTATTCTCTATTCAGCTCTTTTTCTCTTTACGCACATCATCATCTTTAAGTTGGTTAGGAATAATGAGCACCGGATTTCCAGAAATTCTCCAATGTTTCATAAAAAGTGGAAATTCAAACAGGCAATCTCCATGCAGTACATGACATCAAAAAATCACACAGAAGTTTGATGCATGGTTCTCTTAGCTAGGTAAGCCCAAAAAGTTGGACAAATCAAAATTACTGTAAAACAGTTGTTACAGGCAGATTGTACAAAACAAGTCACTGTGGCACCTAAAATCACAAAAATCAAAATCATCATCAAACACAAAATCCATCAAAAACATCAAATAAATGTAGAGCGTTATGTGGTCATGAACTTGATCAGAAAGATTTTTCGCTATCAAAACCATCTGTTTATGCTCCAATGTGACAATTTAGACTCCACAACCATGGGAAAATGGAAAATTTCATCCCAAAGAAACAACAATGGGGCGAATTCTTAATCTCTTGATCAACATCAGAAATATTTGTAAAGAAATAAATGTTGTTGATAAGTAGCATAACAAGCCAAGATTATGAAATGGAGACATACCTGCTGACTTAGGGGTGCGACAGGAGTGACAACCTGCACATAAAGAAATTTTAACATATACATATAAGTAAAAGAAATATGCTTTCCAGAACATATTCTTGGTCAAGAGAAAAACCAACCACTTACAGGAAAAAGTACCATCTGTTTGACATGTAACGATTTCTTAAATATGCTTTGTCAAGAGAAATGCTTGCATGTCTTCAACAAGGCACAAGATATAATCATTGACATGCATAGAATGCTATGCATGAAAATGTTCCCAACTTGGTCTGTAGTTCATTAGGGAACAAACAGAACTTGTAAAGAGCTTTATTTCTTCCTTCCTCTAAAATAAGATGCCTTAAAATTTAAGTAGAAAGAAGAAGGACGGCAATTTTGGATCAATATGACTACCAGCTAAACGCTCAACTACACGGCCTAATTTCATCTGAAAATTCAAGTAATACCTATAATATAAGGATACGAAACCATTAACATCCTTCCCTATGAAGCATATTAATTAAGCAGTAAAGTAGCCCTATTTAGAATACATTCTGAATTCGTCCATATCAAGTGTGACCATTATCATATATCCTGCTATAAGATAAATAGTTGGAGACGGTCACGTTAATCCATATCCCATATTAAAAGTTTCAAAAGAGCCTGACTTGCATCATTATGCACATCGGCGAAGCCAGTCCCACTTCTTCCAGCATGGAGTTACCATGCCAATTACAATGTAACAAACACTAACCCAAAAAAACAGAAAGTTACAAAGATGAAAAGGAACGCAAAAAGAAATGATCAGCAGATTCAGCACTAACCTGAGTCTTCCCCAAACGAGAATCCAGGTCAACTTCATAGTCCCTGTGTTTCAGTGGTTTTCTTTGCACAGGAGGAACCTTTGCTGAGCACATTCAATTCCAAACCAAATTTTAGTAATGCTAAAATCACTATATTCATATATTTCACAGACTCCCTTCTCTCGACCTGACAAACCGAAACTGCATTTCCACCCTTCAAAATCAAATAGGATAGTGAAACAACTTGCCTTTCTGCTTAAAATGACCTTCTTCTTCCTATACACGATTAGAAAAACCAAAAAACAAGCAAATTAACAAGAATCCGGAAATAACAGGAAGAACAGCAATAACTGTTATCAAACAGGCGTCGACCCACCTCACCTGCAACTCGCGTTCACGCGCTCGCTCCAAATACTCCTCTCTGTTCCATTTTCTTCTGTGGGTATTATCCACCCCCACGGTCTGCACCCAAAACCAGCCACAGATGGTGCCCATTAACAACAACATCCACAAACATAGAACCAGCATCAAGATGGTACGTGTTTATATTCACAAATTCGTTAATATTTAGACAAATATAAAGAAGGAACTCACGTTGCTAGCAGAATGAGCCATGAAAAAGTTCTGATTTTCAGCTGAACGTATTTGATTTTGCTTTCAGGATCAGTAAAGTATTGCAAATGGTCGCTCTCCGCTGCAAGTGTTCTGCCCAAATAGAACAGAGTATATATAAGAGATAGAGAGGGGTTGGAGAGTCTAAGAATCAATCATTCGCAGGCTGACAGTTCCAAAAACCCTGAAATCCTTCGGAAGCCCTAACCAGGTTGAGCAGGAAATGAAAAGAGGCGCCAAAAATCAGAACAATCAATTCTATACTTCTCTTGTTCTCGTTGTGGAATCGCGACTTTCATGAACGAGAGAGAGATAGAGAGAAGTTAAAAATCGAACCTCTCGCCCTTTTGATGTTCGTGGCTTTTGTGCTGCGATGGACGACAGGGGAATCAGCATCGACGATTTATCGAGCCCCCACTGCTTCCGCACAGCGGTGTCGGGCCGCGAAGTTGTGGACCTACAGACCTGGATCCAACTCGAAGAAACAGTGGCAAGTAAGACTATGCTCCGTCTCTTTTCATTTATTAAACAAATCCACATCGAATTGAAACAATCGGGACTTAATTAAGCTCGTTGGCGTAACATATAAATGAGATTCACAATATTATCAAAAGGTTTTTTTCTTATTTGTCTTAGTTTCAAAATTGTATTTATATATGTATGAGAATTCAAATATGTGGAATGACGGATGTTGTTGAGTGATTAAAAATTAAAAATCACTGTAACTTTATGAACTATTGTTGCATTATCCATTGGTGATTCTTCTGCTGTGATTGTTTTTTACTGGTAAATTCTCTACATCCATGGTAGGCCATGTGATTTCCTACCATACCCAAGTTTTTGTTTAGACAAGAGATGAAGAGATCTTCTTGTTTCTAAACTTCATTCTGTTCTTTCTTCTTGGTGGTTGGTTTCTTCTTCACTGTTGGTTGTATTGATTTCACTATTTCTGATTCTTTATGTGGTTTGATTCGACAAGTTATGTTCTGATTCTTATAGATTATTTGTTATGCCTTTGATCATTAGTTAAAAGACGACCAATTCGACGTGTTTGTGGTTTTTTTCATGGCATCAGTGGATTGATATGCTATTCTTTTGAAAATTTGCCTTCTTTTTCTCAGTTACAGAGGACTTCAAGCCCTCAACTCTCTCTTCAGGTTGAGATCTATGGATTTAGGCTTTGAAGGGCGTTTGATTACTCTTGATTTGAAATATATGTATCTAACTTGAATCTGATATGTTATGTCATGCGCAAAAGATTCATGGTAAAATATATGGTTCGTGAAACTGAATATTTTATATCAAACTTAAGATGTACACTAAAGATCTTTACAAGACATTTGTTTGATATAGATTTAAAATCCAGGGATCTGATGTAGTATTTTTGCTGATGCGGCGAAAGATCCATGACAAAATCTATGGTTTATCAAACTATGAAAGGTCTCATGTCAAACTTACTATCCTCAATTTAATCTTTATTTTACATTTTACATTGTTGAAAAAATGACAGATTTAAGATTGGAAGGGGGAGAGTATCTGTTATTTTACTTGTTTACATTGAGAAAATGTCAGATTTGAAATCGGAGGGAGAGAGTCAGATCTTAAATCCATGATTCTGAAATCCTGAAGATCTCAAATCCGAGACTATGATACTGTTATTCAATATCTCACAAGATCTAAGGTCAGATTTGATACTTGGGAGTGTCAAATGCCTCTTATAGATCTATGGACTTGACTCGGGTGTGGTTTTTCTTTAAATTTTGGGACAGCCATTTACATAACAATACTGGGTCCACTAGACCCGATCCAGGACCCGCCGTATCGACTAAGTCACAGTTTCCTGGGAGCTGAGTCAACAAACGTTTCTTCCACGTGGCAGATGTTAATTGGTTGTTGTTACCAAATAAGCATCTCCAATTGGTCCAATTCGAAGGAGGACACGTCATCCGCAAAAGAGAGCAACGCCCCTTCTTCAGCCCATATAGAAGCCCTCTCTACCTCCAAACCACCGTCTCTCTCTCTCTCTTCTCTCTCTCATTCCTCTTCGTCTTCATATTCCTGTTATCTGCAACTGTCAGCATTTCTTTCGTGGTTCCGCTACTCACATCGGTCGATCCGTCGATCTTTCGCTCGCATTATACAGAACGCCACGAATCTTTCTATCGATCTAGCTGTTGTAGTTTCTGCGTTTTCTTTGGAGTCTGCGAGGCTTAATTTGGGAATCTTTGGCTCTGGCCTCTTGGAGCTGAAGATATGGGGGCGTTGAAGTTCCTGGTCGTGCCGTTCCTATTCGTTTTGGCGTTTACGTGTTCATCATTTGCCGGGTAAGCGTTTTATGTTTCTGTTTGGCCTTGGGTGTGAGATTTGGCCTGTTTTCTAGGGCTAGGTCGTGATTTCGAGGGATGAATGTCGCAGGAAGAGTTATTATGATGTGTTGCAAGTTCCGCGGGGGGCGTCAGATGAGCAAATCAAGCGCGCCTACCGGAAGCTTGCACTGAAGTACCATCCAGACAAGAATCCGGGGAACGAGGAGGCCAACAAGAGATTCGCAGAAATCAATAATGGTAGTTACTGTCCTACTTACTAGTTTTTTTTTTTTTGTATTGCTTGATGCAAATGGGATGGTAAGATTGGGGATCAGCCAAATCTTAATTGCTTATGTTTTTCTGTGATTTGTCAGCATATGAGGTCCTGACGGATCGAGAGAAGAGAGAAATCTATGACAGATATGGCGAGGAGGGTCTCAAACAAAGTGCGGCTGGTGGCGGAAGGGGTGGGGGGAGCTTCCAGGACATATTTAGCCAGTATGTCTCACCTTCTGTTTATTGAATTCCATGATGCATGTCCTTCATTGCTAATGTTGTTTAAGTATTGCACGCGTAAATTATTTCTCCCCAGAATTCTTTGTTTAGATTCTTTAGAATCGACCAGAAGCTATATGGTCATGTCAGAGAACAAAGCACATTTAGTACCACTAGGCTTTTAGTGAACAATACAGACATATGGTTCTTGTTTACGCTCAGCTCAATCGAAATAAACAGATTATTTTGTGAATTAATAGAAACTGTTGCTGGCTTACTCCAAAAATTTGGACGTGGTTTGGTTCGTGAGCTCAACCTCGTTACGAAGGGACGGCTATTTTGTTTTGGCTTGGAGGGACGTATCGCTGAAAGATCCAATAAGAGAATTCTGCCACCTTGTTAAGGTGTTGGTCTTGATATGTAGAACTTTAGAGAGTTAAGAGTTTAATACTGAAGGCAATTGGTTTTCACTGTATTTTGTTTTACTTTTTCTGTATACATACAAAGTGAGTTATTTTATATTGGAAACTTCTGTGAGGTATATACCAATACAATTAAGAGAACTGTGAGGAGTTAGAACAATGAACAAACTGAACCGGATTCTTTTCCCATATCCTCCTCCAATATAGCTTCAATTGCTTAGCTTAAGTGGTCTTGTCGTGATGGCTTGACTTGTCTAACCCGTTATGTTTAAACCTGAGTATGACCACGTCATCCTACCCTTATTCATCTGGTGCTTCAGCTTATTAGTCAACATTTTTCATGACGACCTTTCTGTGTAACTGTTTTTTCTTTTCAGATTCTTTGGTGGTGGGATGCAAGAGGAGGAAGAAAAGATTGTGAAAGGGGATGATGTGATTGTGGAATTGCATGCAACGTTAGAAGATCTGTACATGGGTGGCACATTAAAAGTAGGCCACGTCCTTTTCAATTTTTTGGTGGATTTGACCTTTAAGATTCTAATGCTCCAAGGCTAACAGATTATGCGTTTTGAATTCTTCAGGTTTGGAGAGAAAAAAATGTGCTGAAGCCAGCCCCTGGCAAGAGAAAATGTAACTGCAGAAATGAGGTCTATCACAAACAAATCGGCCCTGGAATGTTCCAGCAGATCACAGAGCAGGTACAGATTCTCCATGTTGTTCTTTGAAATAAAATTATTATTGTTCTTAAGAAAAACCATCATTATCTGTGTGGGGTGCTCATATTGGATTTTCCAGTTAATCCTATTGTCTGGCTTTGAATTCATCATTCTTCACATGCAATCAAACTTATATGCTTTTCTCTTTGACCACCTTCTTTTAGTATTTGTCAAATAGCTGGAGTATACTCCAAGCCTTTTGTTTTAAATATCAAGTGAAAACAAAAAAATCAACTAAAATGATGAATTTTTTATATAATTGATTATTTGTTGAGTCTCACGCTCTTCATATTAAATTTCTTTCTCAATGTTATCTTCTGTAACAGTAGAACTCAAGTATTTAAAAGCTCAAAACCCCATGAACCATGGGGCAATTGTCCTACTACACACGTTTGTATTTTCTCTTTTTTAGCAAGCATAACATATGGTGGTAATAGGCTTTGTATGGTTCTGCTGTGAAAATATTGTTTACCAACACCCCTAAGCATTCACCAAGTAAATCTCTTATTGGAGTTTTAGTACAATACACATGTGCAGTTATTTTTTTAAAAAATAATTTCCTTGCTTTCTGACCTTACACCTGGTTGTTCATAGCTTGAATTTTGCCTTGATTAATAAATTGATAAATATTATTGTTTCAGGTTTGTGAGAAGTGCCCCAATGTAAAATATGAGCGAGAAGGATACTTTGTCACTGTTGATATTGAAAAGGGAATGCAAGATGGACAAGTAGGTTTTCTTACTTCATATGTTGTAACTTCTCATGCTACAGAAGGAAAATTTATTGATTTGTTGCGTTCATGTTCAATGTGGCAATCATAGTTTTGCATTTGTTATACAGTTGTTTAGAAGACCACCCATTTTAAATTCTCTTTCTCTCTCCTGCTCCAATACCAGCAACAAAGAACTGAAGCTTCTAGGAATTATACTGCTTGTATTGAGCTTTTGGTGTTTCAATTTTTTTGAAAAAATATAATAGGTAGAAAAATAATATATTAGGTGTAATAGGAGCATTGTCACAAATGTTGATGTCAGGTTTCATTGGCCATTTTTTCTCATGTTCCATATGAGAAAGTTATTTTTCTCGGAAAAATATATTGCAAATTCAAAATTTTTAAAGAAAATGTAAAGAGTAATGGCAATTGGTCAGCACTTTGAATGGTTTGTCTGACTTGAGTCACTTAAGTGACCTTCAGTATCAAGAACCATTCAATGACAATTCCAATGACTATCCATTCTCTTCTTTCAGAAAGCACTCCTTTCAATCTGATCTTGAAGGTTTTTGAACATTTGAGTTGACTTTCTTACAGAGACATTGATCAAAATCTAGAAAAGTTGTTTAAAATTAAAAGCAATATCGACAAATTTGAGATATGTTAAAAAAGATTCGTCCTGGAAAGTAATAACACGTGATATTTTTCATTTTGGTGTTTTTTTTTTTCAAAATATCATGAATTTTTCATTGTTTTGTAGTTTTATTTTCCCTTTTTTGGGAAAAAATTAATGATATTTGTGAATGAATAGGTATAAAAGGACGATAACATGGAACCGGTCTATAATGTTGTCTTGACTTGAAAAGTTAGGTGTGTTTACTCCGGGAAAATCTACTGTAGCCCAGGGAAACAAATTCAAATTTTTAAAGTCGGTTCCTCTCCCACATAGTAACAGAAAGAGAGAAATGTGGGGAAGAGAGAAAAAAATGAAAAAGAAAAAAGAAAGTGAATCCTAATGGCTTTAATAGCCGTTTATAAAAAAAATTTCATGTCCACCCTACTACTTTTTACAAATTTTTAAAATAGTGTGGCATCCTAATTAAAAAATTACCTCGACGTCTGCTATTTTAGAATTTTAATGAACATTATTAAATCCTTTATAAAATTTTACATGAATAACTCATGACCTTTAAAGTTTTCAAACAATGTTTTGATTCCAATTTTGACCTTTCCATGGCCAAACACAGGAATGGGCTTCCAGTAATCCAAAACCATTTAAGCAGACATGAATCAGTTTTGTAATCGGGCGCTGTCCTTCCGATTCCATGAATTCCAGAATGTTGATTCCAGCAGAGCAAGTTTTATATTAAGAAAGACATCTAATCATGGAAAAAGTTGAAGCATTGTGGATAAGTAAGAACTTAATTGTATAACAGGAAAGCAAGAAGACAATAGAAGTGATAAATAGGGCCAAAGACCGTCATTTCACTTCAGTCTATCAGCAATCTGTTCCTACATGGTTGTGTTATTTCACCTGAATGCTGTTAGGTAGCCAACTCCATCAGTTAGGCTAAGGTTGATTCTTTGGACATGCAGGGATGGAAAAAGTTATAGCTTGCACCCAGATTATTTTTTCTAATAACTAATGATTTTGCAACTTATACTATGTTGGAATCTGTCACCATATTGCACTAGCTAATGACTGGGAACTCTGGTCCTCTTACAGGAGATTGTGTTTTATGAGGATGGTGAGCCTATAATAGACGGTGAAGTTGGTGATCTCAAGGTAGGTTTTTCTCATCTCTTGCCAGCGTACAGCTGCTCTTCGGTCTTCATTGATTGGTGATTCCGATTCTTGTCTATATGTACAGTTTAGGATTCAAACTGCACCACATGACCATTTCAGAAGAGAAGGCGATGACCTGCATATGACTGTCACGATCACCCTGGTATGTATCTTTTGTGGTATTTTTCTTTTTTTCCTTGAATAAAAGTATGTTCCCCACATGGACCGGTTCAAGTGGGCCAATTGGAATTTGTTGCTTGTCTGGTATAATATGGTGTGTTTCTCGTTAATGACTCATACTCTTTATTGAAAATTTCTTAGATGGTTTTCTGTCAGGAAAAAATCTCATCGTTAAAAAGACTAAAATGTAATTCGGAAGGACAATAGAAAATAGGATATCACAAGTTTTTCGCATGAATAACATAAAGAAGAGTATTTTTTTTCCTAGAAAAAATTCAATAAGTTTTAAAATGTAATGACTGATAATATATATATTTAATAAATGAAGTAGGACCTTTGGATATCATGAAATTATTGTGTTCTTTTTGTGATAATATCATGGAACTTGTGCTATCCCTGATATAATGAAAATTTCACAATTTGGAAGATTTTTATGTGCTACTATGAAGATTGAAGAACCTGACAGCATCCATAGCTTAATGACCTCACTGGTTGATGTCAAAAGTGACAAGTGCATGAGACTATGACCCCATCATGTGAAGCACTCAATTTTATAGAATAGGCCGACAGAACAATCTCGATGTTTGTTAAAACAATTATGCATTTCTAGCGTTTGCAAGCAGGCTTTTCTTGTTCTCTTATCTGTAGCCCCAGTTGTAAGTTTTCGATTTATAGTTGATGAACATATTGATAGGTTGTTTTGTTTCTCTATATCTTTTCGGCTTGTCCACGAGTTTGGGAAAATATCTCAAGAATGTGTGTTCAGTGTATATAAAATAATTCAAAAATATTGACTCACTTTGATGTACAGACCCTCAGAAAAAATGAAATCTAATTTGGCCAGTAAAAATTGAAATAAGATGAAGAAAACAATAAAGAGATTGTGTGTGTGTATTCTGAAATTCTTCAATGATGTGCTATTATAATTAATTTCCCAGTGGAAAAAAAAGGTTGAGTTATCAAGTTAAAGCTATTACTTTAAGTTGCATGATCTGCATGATGACTAGGCAATGGAGTTAAATAGACTGCTGTTTCTGTAAGATGTCTTGCTGGGTTCTATCGATTAGTCACTTCAAATATCGAAAACTTTTGCTTTTAGCCTGGTCAATGTTTGAAGTTAATGACGTGAATATGCATATTTGCCTTTATTGATTTATAGGACTGCTTTGATCTTGTTCAATTCGCTTCCTCTGCATGTCCGGTTGTCTTCTGTTATTTTGATCACTGTAATTGACTTGTTGGTTTTCTGATCTTGGTTATTGCTTCTCAATGAATCAGGTTCAAGCTCTCGTTGGCTTCCAGAAGACCATCATGCACTTGGATGAACACCCAGTAGACATCGGAACAAAGGTGTGCTCATATGTGCCATCTATGTGCTATTTAGCATGCTCTGCCTAATTTGATCATTGTTGTGATAAACTACTTGAACCATCAAGCTGTCTGGAGCCCAGATTTCAATATGGTTCCTGCGACTGGAACTTGATCGGCTCGCTGTCTAGAACAGGAATGAGATAAAAAGGTCCTTTTTGAGTTAAGTCCAGTGTTGGACAGTTAGATCCAACATTGAGACTTCAAGTCTGCACAGAACTAAGAGTAGTTTTCCGACCGAGATGTAACAGATGTGTTGTCCCACTTAGGACTTGGTTGGATTTTTATATTGAGTGTAAAAAGTTTGTGATAATTTTTCAGGGAATAACGAGACCAAAAGAAGTCAGGAGATTCAAAGGGGAAGGCATGCCTTTGTATATGAGCTCAAAGAAAGGCGACTTGTACATTACATTTGAGGTTCTGTTTCCAACTTCGCTCACAGAAGACCAGAAAGCGAAGATCAAGGCAGTTCTTTCATAGGTTTTGAGTCGGCGACTGCTCCCACTGTACCATGTTTGAGGATGTAGGAAGGTGAGCAGTCATTAGGACTCTGTAAAATGCAAATTTTGGTGAAGGGATATGCTTTCCCATCTGAATCTTCTTGGTTTTGCTGATTAAAAAAAAGAAAAGCAAAGTATTAATTCAAAATCTACTCCTGTAATGAGAATGTGTAACCACCCTCTCTCCCTCCTTTAGTTAACAATTTCTTGCCCACTGGGCAAGCAAATTCTGGATTTCATGAGAAAAACTGGTAAATGCGCACAAGATATTTCTTGATGATTATTTGTTTGTCTTTCTATAAAACGATTTACTCCCTAGGATTACAAGATCATTTCCCACTGTGAATTCAGGTTTCTCTCTTTTGATGAGCAGAGTAGGTCATGGCTCCTTCATGAGCCGACGCTGTCTGTCTGGCCTGCTGATTATGATCATGCTTTCGATTTCATACAATAATACAAGACACTTTTGTTTTCGAAAGAACAGTAAATTGGACAATGAAGGAAGTCACTCTGAGTTTCGAGGAACGACTACTGGGCGATCCTTCATGCTCACTGATAAAAATCTCCCATGTGTTATGCTCTTAAGGCGAGGGACATGCATTGGATATCTGCCTCCTGACCTTGAATTTCAAAGTTTTGACCTTCCGACGCAACCAAGTGTGTAAGAAGGTTTGAGATTGAGGCAAGCTGTGTTCATTTTGGCCCTGTTCACTCAGATTATGAGATTGCAGGTAGGTTGACTGATTGGAATTATATTGTTACTTCCATTCCACATATTATGGGCTTGGTCCCAAAAGAGCTCGTTCCATCGCATAGACCGCCAACAGGTGCTGTTTGACTTGTATAAACTCTTTTATTGGATGGATTATTCAATGCATATGAGCTTGTTAACTAGAACCATGTGTGTTTAAAGTATTTTACTTTGTATTATACGAGTTTTGTTTGAGCTTGCCCCAACAGCTTCAAAGAGATGTACCTGGCATATCCATGGGAAAACCCCAATATACTATCAAAGTCGGCTTCCCCTTCGAAATGGCCAAGGAAAAAAGAGCCTTCTCCTGTACCCAAAATAACAAATCTTTCAAGTGCCTTCAAGGTTGCCCAGGAAAACCTTTTCTAGACAAAATTTTGTCTAATAAAAGTGGTGCTATGTTTGGTTCATAGAAAAAGCAATTTAACTTTCTCTCACTTTTAACCATATGAAGAGATCATGTCTTAGTGGAAGAGGTGATTTAGTTTAGATGTTGACATAATCAGGAACAATAGGTAGGACCTACCACTTTTAGCAAAATTAGGGTTTCAAAGAAATATGAACAATTTAGATGGTTAACAATTTAGATGTTATGTCTAAGTTTTTTCTCAACAAAATTAGCCTACGAGTGAGGAGCAGAAGTTGGCGACTAATTGCTGGGTTTACGTGTAACAACAACAACAATAATGATGATGACAATGATGATGATGTTTGCGGACTTCTTAGTCATATGAAGGCATCAAGAGCTTTGGATGGTTGGCCAAGGCCAAGCTTAGCGCCGACGCGGTTCATAATCAATTGAAAAGTATAGATGCAAAGCTGGACAACATTACAGCAATGTGCAGCACATGGATTGACATGCAATCATGAGGTTTGCCTGGAGCCATTAAAGGTGTCCTGATCACTAAACTGCTTGGTTTACTACACTTAATGCTGAAAGTGCCCTAGTTTAAGTTCTATTCTCAGTAATGAAAAAGAAAGTTAGAAAAAAATACCAAAAAAGGAGAAAAAATAGGGCTGTATTTGTTAGGATTATGACAGTTAAAACAAGTAGATTTCGAGCGAACAAGAACTCCATCCACTTCCCTAGATAAGAAGTTAGACTTGATAGCCTCAAATTGTAGGGATCCTAAAGTTGAACAAACCAATTTTTGTCACTTGGTACAAAGTGGTGAGTATCTGCTGAAACCCTGTTTGGTTTAAGCCAAAAAAGGTTGATTTCCATGTTTTTGGTGGTTTTACTACAAAAAGAAGTTCCCAATTGAATGTGTAGGCTGTAAGAGTTTTACTGCATTCAGCTGGTGATCATTTTGAAGTATAAACATTTAAAGTGAAAAAGATGTATTGAACTAAACCATACCTAATATAAAGTGTTTTCTTCCATTTTAAGTTGAAAGAGGCCCAGAATTGACCTTTTAGAACAGGGTCAAAAAAATTAGGAGACCAATTACCTACTGAGGTGTATGTGGGTTTTATTACAAGGCACACATATATAGAAGGATGTAAAGGGTAGATCCGGTTTTTGACCCATCTAGTCAGGATGACGTAAACAAATTCAGATCCAATTATACAGGTTTGATGTCCAGTGTCAAACTAAATCCAGTTCTGACTTCCAAACCCAGCAGAGTTCCAATGAAGAACTGAACCAAAAATAGATAAATGCTGCATCTTATTCTAGCGGGACCTGAACTCAAATTTAGAAATAAGGTTCGAATCTGATTTAGAATCCAAATCCCATTTTTCTAAAAACTAGATCGGACTCACATCCAAACCGTTTATGACCTTGTCCATGTATGATGCCATCTCCATTATTAGTGTCATTGTCTATGTCCACATCATAAATGTAGCTCGATTGAGATGCAACCTTCTGCTAGAACTGCACGCAATTTTGCAGCAGCTCCAAATAAAAAGAAGGCAACCGATGACAACATTTACTTTTGAGTAAAAAAATTTCAGTTCCTTTCAGTAATTATAGCCTCTTGCTGGCCAAATTTGAATCAAGGCCTAGGAAAAGAGAGTCAGCTTAGGGTTCGGACATTGTATTTGTCCGTGGCTCCCTTGAGTAGGAACCAACCTGCCGGAAAAAGGTTCAGGCCGGCTCCAGCCTAGAATGATAGTGGCAGGGCTGGACATTCGATTGCCCAGATTCTATTAGATTGAGCCAGGATGCACCTATCCATATTTTTTTCAACTGCCGGCCCGGACTCACTAATTAGCCGGTTCATTTTCATTCTAAGTCACATGGGTATAGGTACGATTCACATACAAGTACAGACACAGTAACTCTAGAAAATAGATATATTATATATATATATATATATATATATATATGTGTGTGTGTGTGTGCAAAATAGCACACAAAAAAACAATGTTTAAATAAACAAGTGATATAAATAAAAACATTACATGTTAATGAACAATGACGCTAAAAAATAGAATGAAAACTGTGTTAAAAAAAATTAATTCAACTAAGTAGTTTGGATCAGCTTAAACCAAGTATGTCTTAAATACCCACTTTAAGTTTGGTACAGGAACACATACCCATGTGACTTAGCTTTCATTTATGTACCCTGTGGATGTTCAGGCATGACCTGACCCGGGTCAGATATCAGAAAACTAAGATACTCAGCCCAGTGTGATAAATCTTTCCTAGCAGGCATAGGATCCATGCATGCAGGAAGAAATATACTGGTACTGACATGAGCGTTCAATACATGGAGAAATCATAAATCATAATCATCATCAACATCACATGGTCTGCCTTAAAAAGGTGAATAGAACTACAGACACAACTTCAGCTAGATTGGCCTGGTTCTGGCCATGGACCAGCTAACCAGGCATCAAGCAAACCCAGTCAAAGTATCTGGTGACAAACTGGACTGTCTCAAAATAATGCTTACCTTAATGTGGGGACTGGATTTACCATTGTGGGCACTGCTGAAAATGGGTGAGTTTCAGTCGGGTCCGAGTTTACGAACCCGAATGCAGGTGAAGATGTAGGTCAAGTCGGTGAACCCGAGTGCAGGTGAAGATGTAGGTCAAGTCGGTGAACCCGAGTGCAAGTGAAGATGTAGGTCAAGTCGGTGAACCCGAGTGCAAGTGAAGATGTAGGTTCACTGCAAGAGATCTAGGCGCATTGCCACAGACCAAACTGTTCTTCAACAATGTGAACTAGATACATTTCACCATCCAGAATACATCTAGGGCAAAACCTGCTCCTCAGCTGGAGCACAAAGAAAAGGATCAAGTAAAACTCCATTTTACACTGCTGATGTAAAAACACAAAGAGCTGGCATGTCTCTCATTGTAGGACACATGTCAACTTCGGTGTCGACGGCTTTATGTAACACATTTACTTGACCAGAGCTCTTGTTCACCTGTCTCCATCCTTGTTCCTAGAAAATGAAGGTGAATCAGATTGGACCCCATTTCGGATCCGGTGACATCCGCATATACTCCCATACATTTCATCAAGACTCTGAGGGATGTTCTCTGGATCTGCATCTCGAAAACGACAAATGTGGTCCATTCCATGAGCTCATATTCAATGAGGCATCCAACCACTCTGCCATTGCTCTTTAATGCTTGAGAGAACCATTTGAGATCTTGGGGAGCCAAGGATCCAAATATAGAACCCCAAAAGACCATTGTTGATCTTGGCACCAAATGCCATGAATAAGGAGAGTTGGATCCTATTGCAAAATTTGGGAGATTTGATTCTTATCTCTTACCTAAGTGGTCTGATATTTATCAACTACTCTCTTTCTCTCTCTCACACACACACACTCTCTATAATTTGTGGGTGTATATATATATATATATATATATATATATATAATTACTAAATTTTTTATCATCCGGATCAGCTCTAACCATATCAAATACTTTTTTTTTCTCCCTCAAAAGCAAATTGTTTGAAACAGGTTCTTGATTTGCCAACTAATTCACCAATTGAGATTGATGAATCTTGAATGCCTGTAGATGATGATTTTACTTCAAATTTATATATTGTGTATTTCAATTCGCGTTCAAACTCTTGATAATCCTTGGAAAAAAGGATACCATGAATCAACTTAGCATATGTTTTGCATCAACTCATTCTTAAAATCATATTAATAAGGTTAGATTGCAAAAAAAGAAAAAAACACTTCAAAAATCAAATCAATGGGTTTGGTTTTTAGCAACTTCTACATATATAGTAATTGGTAAATAACTTACCGCTTGGGTAAGAGATAGAAACCAGACTTCTTAAACTTGTGTTAAAGAGTGTTTTAAACAGAATGTGAACTTCTTAATAGTTATGTAAATGATGTTTTAGTTCAAGTTATTTTTTGTAAAAAAAAAAAAAAAATGATCTTTTCCTACGATCAAGATTTTGATGTTATAAGAAATGTTCATTTTTTTTATTATTAAAGAAACATTATTAAAGTAAAATGACTAACTAACAATACGTTTCTCACCAAATCACTCTCAAAATCATATTGATAAGGTTAGAATGTAGAAAAAAATACTCTAATAATGAATCCTAATGGGTCTCGTTTTTGTCCCTTACCCAAGTGATCTGGTTTTTACCAATTTTATAAATCATGTTTTAGTTCAAATTATTTTTGTAAAAAAAAAATCTTTTCTACTATTAGTATTTCTAAAGTGTCACAACCATATAGGCAAGATCATCCATCAAAAGCAAATGAAGGGTTGAGAAAAAAACACCGAGAAAAATATGTGAACTAATGCTAAGTAACTAAAATGTATATCACCTTTTTCTATTTATTTTTCTCTAACCATCTATTATGATGGGTCGGATGATCCTAGTTAGATGGTTGGGTGACTTAAAAAGTATATATATATATATATATATATATACTAGAAGCTCGCAAATTATACTTGGTTGAATTGCACAACACATGAGCTTCTTTCATGATAGCCATTTGAAAGTGTTACAATTAAATATTTGTACTAAAATGTGCGTGTGTTTAATTAAGATGTTAGTATATTTATGTTTTCGGGCGAGCGAGGATAACTCCACTGCTGGTGTGAGAGATCGAACCTCTCCTGTTGCTTCGTGACCTGGGTGAACTTACGATTACACCCTTCAACTTGATAGTAGCGTTTGCTACCATTTGAAGTGCAGAAGAGTAATGCATTGAGACGTGACGGTGACCATGAGATTCAAAACCTAGACTCTTTTTCATGAGTCGCCGTGTTGTCTGGTTGTGCTAAGCCCCTTATATTGATGTTGTAGCGGTGTCACGGACATGGATTGATGATCAAGACTTGTTTCACCTTACAAATTATTTTGTTAGGAATATCTTTAATTTGGTTGTTAGTGTTCTCTCGTCGGTACACCAACAAGTCACTCTTGTTTAGCCTCAAGTGGCATACTGTAGCTGGTACGGGTTGGTGGCATAGGAATTGTTGGTTCGCCTTCTTGATTATGGTGGGTGCTAGCTATGCTTTTCAACACTGTCGTATCAACTTGATCGCCCATTGTCTTTATACCAAAGGCGGAGGCAGGTGTGCGCACCGTGTAGGCAGTTGCCCACGTGGATCCGAAAAAATTACTTAACATTAGATTGATACCTTAGAGAAAATTTTCTCATATATATTGATTTCCTTTAAAAATTAAAAATCTATCACTAATACCCTTTAGCCGTGAATTTTTGGTTTTGCCTCCGTCTCCCTCTCCCTGGCTGCTCCCTCTCTGGTTCCCTCCCCCTCTCCCTGTCCGCTCCTCCTCCCTGCTCGTCTCCCTCTTCGCGGCGGGCCAGGCCCGAGCGCTCGTCTCCCTCTTCACAGCGGGCCGGGCCTGACTTTTTTGAATATATATATATATATATATATATATATATATATATATATATATATATATATATATATATATATATATATATATATATATATATATATAGAGAGAGAGAGAGAGAGAGAGAGAAAGAGAGAGAGAGAGAGAGAGAGAGAGAAAGAGTAGGGGTGAACAACGAGCTCAACTCGTTAAAGCTCGGCTCGTGAATGAGTTCGAACCCAATCATTTGCTTAATGAGTAGAGCTCGAGCTCATGAGTCGACTAGTTCAAATAATCGAGTTGACGTTGAGCTCAACACATAACTGTCGAGTCGAGTTCGACCCTTAATTAAGTTTGTCGAGCCTTAATCAAGTTGATATATTCAAATGAGTTTACGAGTTTGTCGAGTCTTAATCGAGTCGAGCTCGAGCTTAACATGTAACAATGAACATCAATTCTATTCATACCTGCCGAGTCGAGCTCAAGCTCAACAAGTACCTGCCGAGTCGAGCTCAAGCTGCTTCCGTCGAACTATTCTCGAGGTTTCATTAGTCAGGCCGAGCTCAAGCTGAATGAACTCGGGCTCTACTCGGCAGGTGTTCACCCTTAAGAGAGAGCAACACCGCAAACATCGGAATTGCTTAAGGGAAAAGCGAAGAATGACGTTAGGAAACTCGCAACTTTCAATGGTGTCAGAATTTTTCATAAAGCCTAGGGTTTTGCTAATATAGTTAAAATGACATTAACCATGTTATATTTGTTTGGACAAATTCTAAGATTGGTAAACGTAAAGAATATTTTATTATTTTTTTATGTGTAAAAAAAAGATGTAAAGCACGTCTATTTCAATACAATAAATCTAAATTAAGTGCAGCTTTCGTACGCAAAATGTATCTTTCAAAGGAAAACAAATTCAAGGAAATATCGGAACGTCACTTTCCATCTGATGTTTGCTTATGTGTGCTCTGAAATGCTTTCCATCATGTAACTTTCATGTGATGATTGCTTAAGAAAATAATTTTGTTTTCCTCTGAGGTGTTGAACAACATAAACTGCACCATAATTTAAGCTGTGAAGTTTTGTACATAAATATCTGATTGGATACGGATGTGGATTCAGATCATATTCATTTTTAGACAAATATCATGTATCTAATGCTATTAAATTTTGAAAATTGGCAAAGTCCGGTTCAAAATTCGGATTCGGATTCACATCTAAATATAAAATTTGGATTCGGATCGGATTCAGATTGTAAAATTGGATTTTTGATTTGGATCGGGATATTAGTTTTCTTTATTCAAAATTTGAATTCCGAATATGTAAATATCCGAATAGCAGTTATGATTAAAGATATATTCGATCTGAATCCGATCGATTGACATCCCTAAGGGTAAGCAAAAGCCGCCTGAAGAAGGGATGAAGTACTCCCCATTTCCTCCCACCTCTGGGTTCTATGACAGCTTACGGATGTAAGCGGACTTTCAATACACCCAGGGGCGGAGCGAAGATTTTTCTCAGGGACGGGCCAAACGGTTCAATAAACTTATTTGGGTAGGATCGAACTAAAGCCAAACCCAAAAATACACTACACAACTAAAATTTTTTCATTTTTTTAATGTAATTTTTTTTTTCCAATTAGCTTGGGTGCGGCCACGGCCTAGGCGGACCCCTCCCTCCTACCGCCCCTGAATCCACCCACTCAACTAGAGTGTTTTATTCAAAAGGAATGATACCCGTGAAAATTGATCCGATGACCCAACCAGCTATATTACACCCCTCGAGCTGGTACCAAAACCGATAAACATAGCTTCTAGGGAGTATTCCAAATTTACTAACAGTTTTTACTTTCATTAAATATGCTTGTTTTTACATATTTTACATTTTTACATTCACTATCATCTCTTTCCAGTTTGAGTGGATAAAAGATGACAAGTGAAAAGGAACCCTTGGATATTTGGATTGCCATCCAATAAAGAACGGATGTGACTGAATTATCAAAAGTTTTCCTACTTATGGGAGAAAAAAGTCCTGCCTTGAAGGGAAGGCGGGGATGTCTCGTGCCACAACAAAAGTTACTGTAAAACTTTTCTGTTGTACAACCGGAAAAGTTTTCCAGGGAAAAATTGGGTAGTTATTACAATTCCAGGGAAAACTTTTCTGTTTGGCCATTGAAGTAATGGCATTCGCTGGATTTTTTTCAAAATTATTTTAGAAATTTACATATTTATTACAACTCAATTGTTCCTCATTTTTCTTGCAAAAAAAAAAAAAGAGGGTTTGAGATCTTCAAACACGAGGATTTTACTTTCTCAGTTCGATTGAGGAGGGGAATCAGATCATAGGTGCCGAGAATGCGGGTTCCAAACGCCATTTTTCCTAGGAAAATCTGGGACATAGAATCCCTGTTTCTACACAAAAGTCAAGTTTAACTATTTAGAAGTTTGCTGCTGGCAGCTGCATGATTTTCAATTTTTTTTTTCTTTTTTTAATCTACAAACTTGCTTTTTAATGCATGCATGTTGCAAGTTAATAAATTTTTCTGGTCAGGTACAATACAAGTAACTTTTCAAATAGCTGCCTATAACCACTAGTCAAAGTTCAACTACTTTTCAAGCAATTGTCGTTAATAGCTTTCTTCTTCTCATAACAAGCTCAAAGAATTGGCTTTTTGTGAAAACTATTTTTTTTTTAAAACAGGTCTGTATGTTTGGATAATCGCACTAAAACACTTTTTTTTTTTGTGAATAACCCGCGGTGTGCGTGGTTATTCATATAAGTTTTTGTAATTACAAGAACAAAGACAACTATGGGAAATGTTGCCAAAATCATCAGAAAGTTCAAAGATTCAGTGGATCGATGAATCAAATCGGAGTCGGAATCGGAATGGTTAAAAATGTTTTTTAATTTTAAAAAAATCAAATAAAATTTGAAAAATATTAAGAAATCAAAAGTAACAAAAATTTATAAAAATTAATATAGGAGATTTACCATTTTGAGAAAAAATAAAAGATGATAAAAAGATTAAAAGCCCACAAAGGCTCTATTAAGTTTTGCCACAAAAATGCATAAATTAACCTTATGTGGACCACAAAAATTATATTCACACACACACACACACACATATATATATATATTCCCGTGCATTAAATATGAGAATTAATGAAAGCCCTGAAAGCATGCAGCCCAAGAACAAGAACAAGAAGAAGAAAGGAGAAAAATAATTAATATGAATGAAAAAATATATAAGAACTAACATGCAGTCCTGCAAGCATGCATGATTTCCTTTATCTGGCGATTCACATTGAATCGCCTGATTCGCCCATGATTCTGCCGAGTCACTAACAAATCGCCCAATTTTAAGAGTTCGCCGGATCGGCCACTGCATCGAATCAGCAAAGAGCCGATTCGATTCAAATCGGCCGATTCAGGCCGACTTTAATAACATTGACTATAGGCTTCCAGTTGTTGCATGCCTTCCAACTGACCTGCAATTCAACTACACTCAGCTGTTTTTGTCATTTTCTCATGGAATTGTTGGTAATATAGTGTCCAGTGGAGCGATATGTAGAGAAAATTGACCAGATATTGGAGTCTTATGTGTCTTATTCTCTCTCTCTCTCTCTCTCTCTCTATATATATATATATATATATATATATATATATATATATATATAGAGAGAGAGAGAGAGAGAGAGAGAGAGAGAGAGACCAGACACTTAGGTCAGGGTTAAGAAAAATACCCTTTAATTTTTTGGTTAAAAAATTTATTTTAAATAGAATATATTTTGATATAAAGCATGCTTTCATTCAAGTTGTTTGTTTATGAAAAATGTTGGTTTTTTTTTTGTTATCAAAAGGTTGATGGTATGTGGGACATTCATTTGTTCTTATTATAAAAACATTATTAAAGTCTAACTAATGATCAACTTAACGTATATTTTGCATCAACATATTCTTAAAATCATGTCAATAAAGTTAGATTGCAAAAAAAAAAAAGATTTAAATACCAAATTTAAAGGGCCTGTATATATATATATGTGTGTGTGTGGAGATTCAAACTTATCAGATGTATAAAAAAAAAAAATTATATCATATTATTAAAAGTACCGTTAACCATTGCTGCACTATAAACTATTGCTAATTCTCCTTGATTAGCAACAAATTTTTAATTTTTAGCAATCTAGCAACATATATCACCGAATAAATCTGAAGTCTCTATGCATGAAGTAACTCTGTTGCTTTCTATGCATATAAGGGCATTGGTTCATCTATTCAAGCTCAATCATGGAGTGGGCAAGGGCAGCAATGGGCTCCCGGCACTTTTGGACACCACTGTATCATAAAGTGCAGAAAGCTACAGATCAACCTGCCTTTTGGAGATGGAAGACAGGGAATAATATCTCAAGAAACTAGGGAATATCCTAGAAATTAGCATAGAAAATGAAATATGGAAAGACATAATGAGAATGACCTGCCATTTGTCCGAAAAGGTAATGGCCGCATGTGCATGCACATACACACACATAAATATATGCATAAAATAAATGCATGTGTGGTTAAATGCGCATAGACACACACATACACATACACACAACCTCTTCAAGACCGCTCTTGAAGTGGAAGACCCCTAGTTAGGAGAGGGTCGGATCAATGTTGTCAAATCGGCCTGAATCGAATTTGTGACTATTTCTTTTTAAATCATTTAATATTTTCAAATTGTAAGATAAATATTTTATACGTATATATATATATATATATATATATATATATATATATATATATATATATATATATATATATATATATATATATATATATATATATATATATATATATATATATATATATATATATATTTGAAAAGAAAAATTTTAATAAAGGGCGGGGGCCATGGCCGCCCACCTTGCGCCCCCCGCCAAAGATTTTTAAAAAAAATATATATATATATATACATATAAATTTTAAAAATTTTAGTTTAACCTATATTAACAAAATTGAAAAATTATATTTTGGCTTCTATTAAATTTTTGAAACTATAATTTGATCTCTGCAATGAAAAATTTCTAGCTCTGTCTTTACTATCTGATAGCTAAAGAACATTTCATAGACAAAACAAATTGGGCACACAATTTCAAAATCATGTGCATTCCATACACAATCATGTGTATTCAATAATGGAGTACGTTAGTACAAATTGTCAATTTTCGTACAAACACCACCATAAATTGGTACTATACACAATTCACCTAATTAATTAAGTTAACTAATGTTATTATTATTATTATTATTATTATTATTATTATTATTATATAGGACAAAAGGTAGCACATATTAAGTTAGTAATTTTTCTTTTTTCTTTTTTACTTTAGTAATGTTTTTTAGCTATAAACAATGAGCAGCTTTTATATTATTAAAATTTTGATAGTACAAAGATCAAATTTTTAACATGAATCACTTGAACTGAAATATGATTGTATTAACTTATGATTGTATTAACTTAGCGTTTACAAATACATTAGAAGATTCGTGTTTAAAATATTTTTTGACACAAATTTAGGAAGTTTGGCTTTTGTCCCTTACCCAAATGGTCTGGTATTTACTAATCACTTATACACACAAACACATGATCAAGAAGAGCTAAAGTCACCACAAATTGTTGTTACATCATAACCATGACTAATACTAATTTGGCAATTTTTTACAAAAATTTATAAATTTTAGTCATCTGATAATATCTCTAACAATCTATATATATATATATATATATATATATATATATATATATATATATATATATATATAAAGAGATACCAACAAGAAGACATGGCAGCTGAAAAATTTAATAAAGGACTTAATTGTTATAGAGGAGAGATGGTAGCTGAAAAAATGAATAAAGGACTTAATATTGCATTTTATGTTATGTTATAATTCTACTGTAGAATATGAAAAATATAGTTTGAAAGAAATGGAAAATAAAGGTAGCTGAAATAATAAAAGCAGGTCGATGGGGTCAATATGGGATGTCAGCATGATAAGGGGAGGAGTTAATAAGGGCATCAACGTGGGGAGTGGCACGCCCCCTTCTTATGCTTGTCGCGCTGGAGTTGCCACGGCCAACCCCTGCCCCGCCGCCGCTGCCGTGGCTCCTCCTCCGCCGCTACCATCCCCTTCTTTATTCTCCGTCCTCCTCTCTCTCTCTAACCCCTAAATTACTCACTTCACACGCTTGGCACTTCTCTCTCACTCCCAGTATTACTACTATTGCTTGCTCACATCTGCCCTTCATGCACTACGTACTCACTTTTTCATTGTAGTGTAAATATTCTCTCTCTCTCTCTCTCTCTTTCTCTACAGCTTACTAGATGGGGAGAGCTCCTTGCTGTGAGAAAGTTGGTCTGAAGAAGGGGAGGTGGACGGCTGAGGAAGACGAGATGTTGACGAAGTATATTCAGCAGAATGGAGAAGGATCTTGGAGAACGTTGCCCAAGAATGCAGGTCAGGAGATACTCTCTGCTAACTGTTGTTGGATTTCGTGTCTCAGAACCAGGAAAAGATCTTCGTCCGACGAAAACTCATCCTATTTTGATTTTGATTTTCCTTTTTTTTTTTAACTGTCTTTCTGAAAATTCTTCATCGGAATGTTTTATGAAGTTGGCATTGTTTGTGTTTGTGTAGATGTGCGATCGAAATCTGCCCATGTACACAGTTTTCTTTAAAAAAGTTTTTCTTACCTTGAATTTTACTTACAAATTGACTATTTCTGGCCTTAATGTTACTCAGAAATTTAAAATTTTCTCTGTGTTTGTGAACAAAAACAAGATCAAACTGTCCAGATTTCAGTGAAGTGCTTTTCTTGCCTTAATATTACTTTAAATGCACTATTAATTAACAGAGCAAGTGTTTTTTTGGGTCAGCATTAGTATTCAGGCTTAGAAAAACCTCTCAATAAACTACTCAACTACTGTTGAAAGTCTGCAGATGTTTCATTGGGAGTGCTAGAAACAGTTTGTTTCCTGAACTGAAATTCTGTCACTCTTCTGCATATGTTGTTTATACACTTGAAGGATTGTTGAGGTGTGGGAAGAGTTGCAGACTGAGATGGATCAATTACTTGAGATCTGATCTGAAGAGAGGGAACATCTCCCCAGAGGAAGAAGAGATCATCATCAAGCTGCATGGCTCCTTGGGCAACAGGTACTTGTCTGCAATATTTCTCCCCAAAGAAAATGTTCTTAAGTCTTGGAACATCTCTGGTTTGCCCCAACATCAATGGGTTTACAACAGTGCTGACAGAGAGGGAAACAGAGAGATGTAGAGAGAGAGAGACTTTTACAGAGTTGTCTTTCTAAATGTTTTGATCACTTGAAAGACATAATTCTAGACATTCTGTTCTTGATCTATATACCTACAAGTTTTTACTTCATGCCTTTGTCTTTTTGCTTACTGCAAGATTTTTCTGACAGATTTCTTTCTGTTCTAGAGGAGCTAGTCCACATTAATGGCTTCTTTATTTCATTAAAAATACTCATATGCAAAGGAAGACAAGTTTTTTAGATCCCAACTTCGTGAAACAGGATATTAATCTTGAAACTAAGCACCTCAGCTCATTAAAATGC
>JAANDH010000044.1:63351-102647 GCA_011799765.1 Nymphaea thermarum
TTGTATTAATAACAAGTAGCTTGTTTGTTCAACCTAAAACGACGCACAGCGTACTATATATGTTCTATTTTATTATAAGAGATTACTTGTTCTTGACATTTAGAGCAATGTTGTCAGAAACCAGCAGAAATGCTTTATTTTTTGTATTTATAAATAAATTTACCTTTTTTTTCTTTTTTTTGGTCAATATAGTTGATTTCAGCTGAATTCAAAAATCAACTCCAAATCGACAGGCCAGCTTGACAATGAAGAAACAAGTGAGAACAAGTGTCCTCACTCGCTGAGCAAAGACAGCATCGGTTAGCAAGATCAACACCAAAATGTTGTAGTCTGTTAGATGTTAATATTCTCAATTGTAGAAAGAGAAAAAGTGTTCATGTATAACTCCATTTTCTCGGACCATCCATTTCCAAGTTTCAATCTCCGTTTTGTTTCTAATACCATGATAAACATCTGTTCTCATCAAATTGAGTGCAGGAACACCTCTCCAGGTTAGTATATCCTCATCATTAGTCAATTCAATCTTGCTGGAGATAAAATTAAACCATATCAAACTACATAGTGCCGAACTCTTTGACATTTGGAGGATGCAATCAAAGAGGAGCATCAAACGAGCACATAAACAAAGTCATCAATTAGCAGCAAGGGCTTTTCAGCACTTGGTTTAAGAAGTTTTCCACCATTGTTTATATCCATGGTTGAAGGCTTGAAGCACTGGCTTGGTCCTGATTTTTTTCTGTATCGTGTACACATTGAAGCCACTGAGGTCGAAAGGAAAGAGAAGAAGTCGTCGTGTCATATTCTCGAACTTGGCTGATGATGCTAAGTGGACGGACCGTGTGGAACTTATCAATTTACTAGTAGTTTTGCAGCTGGAAGCCCTGCCTTACATAAGTTGTTGCTGTTTGCTGTTTTTTTTTTTTTTTGTATCCATAGTTTCATTCAACAATTGTCTTCACGCATTAGTGTCCTTTGCTTTGATGGAGCAGTTTTGTAAGAGAAGGCATCCGCGAGTGCTGGTAGTTTGTATAGGCGATTCCTTCAATTTGACCTGCAATTCTTTACACCCACGCCCCCGACCCACCCGCTCATGATTCTAGTGAATATTGCCTGCTCTCCCTTGCAGGCATTTCACATAGAACCTTTATTTACATATAGCTATCAAAAATGTCTCCAAATTCATGCCAATAAGCATCTACTTCTCATATTGCTTCTCATTTTATTTTGTCAAACAGTGGATAGGACAAACAAGACTTGCAGAATGGACTGCATGCGAACAAAAACTGAACGAAACAAGTAAAATAATAAGAAAGAAAAACAAGCCTAGACAAAACAAACAGAACAGACATCACAAGATACAAGATACAAACTTAGACAGAATAAGCATACCAAACAATAAATGTCACACGTGCCTTCTTACTGCACCACAAATCCCCTTCTTATGTCAGCGAAAGCGGAAGGACTTGGCTTGAGACGAGGAGTTGGGTTCCGCCGCTCCAGTGTCCCATCCGGCCGCTCCTGTGACCCATCTCGCTCCAGTTTGCTGACGCGGTCCTTGACCATCAAGACCAGAAGACCAATAAAAAGTGAACCCACCAAGCCAAGACCCAGCCCATAGGTAACCTCCAAAATCTGCCTATTGCCCTTCTTAGTAGACCAAGTAATCCATGAGCCGGTCGTGTAAGCCACCACCATGAACGACACGGAGACCCACATCACCCTACCAGTCACTGCCAGAAGCCAGGTCAGGGCTCGCTGCCTGATGGGGATGACGCTCACCAGCACTATGACGATGCCCAGCGATGTGAAGAGCGCCATGTCATTGCTCACCTTGAACACCTTGAAGAGCCTCGTGTCGCCCATTATCGGCCTTCCCGCCGAGTCGCCCTCCTGGTACATCCCGCCGGGCGGCGCAAGCCCGGCCGAAAATGTCACCGTGGCAATCAGAACGGCAACAACAGCGATCGTGTTCTGAGCGTTCTGCAGGCGCTGCCGGTGGATCTGGTGGTACTCTTGGAGTACAACGTCTGGTTGATTCTTCGGAGCTAAGTCCGAGTGCGTTGAACTTCGGGCTCCTGCAGGGTTCATTTGTACAACAACGTCTGATTGATTCTGTGGAGCTAAGTCCGGGTGCGTTGAACTTCGGCCTCCTGCCTGTGTCAATGAGGACATCATTTCCAAGCTGAGAGGGCTCTTCTCAAACTCCACAATGTCCAGAGCTGTCAATCCCTCCTTATTGAGAGCATTCACCTCGATGCTTGTATTGTTGATCATGTACGATACCATCTGAAAGAAATAATACACAAATGCAGCCACCATGAATCATCATCAGTTACTGAGAACAAGAAGATGCTTACGGAGAAAGACAAATAGAGAGGGGGAGTACTTCTGGCCATTTTTTGTAGGCTGCAAGATGCAGAACCGTGTTGCCCATCGCATCAACCGAGTTGATCAGTGTATCCATGTCGTAATTCTGAACCAAGAACTGGAAGGCCTCCAACTGCCTCTTCATCACACATAAATGAAGAACGCTCTCTCCGTACCGTGTAAAAGCGGAGACGCAATTCGGTTTAACAGAAAGAATTTCCTCCATAATCTCCACATATCCACACATTGCTGCCAAATGCAGTGGAGTCCTTCCTTCTTTATCCCGCAGCAAACAGGCATTATAGCTAATCTTCAGGAGTTCTTTTGCGAGCTGCACATGACCATAGCCTGCAGCTAGATGCAGAGCAGTAGACCCTTTCGGGTCCCCTTCCATCAGAGCACTAGGTTCTACCACTAATATCTCCCGAACAACATCTGCTCCAACAACTCAGACACACTATTCTTCAGCAATCAAATGCCACCATAAGACCAGATGCAATGGTTCACCCATTTTCTGATCAGTTCTAACAAATCCGACACAATGAATGGATGCAAAATATCCATAACTACATGTTTAAAAAGTGATGTCGTCAAAAGCTGATAAATAGACTGGATTTCACAAGGATTTATGATTAACGATCTTGCTCATAAGTTTCGGATTTCATGTCAAAGGCAATAAGTTTGATTTCCTGAAGCATAAAAAAGCCCCCTCCAGGAAGGCCCGTTGCTTCATTAAAAGTGACTTGCGCTACCCACGTACGTCCTGGCTTGAGTTGGGGTCCATAAGCATGCAAAGCTTGGCCTGCAATAGACTTAGTCTGGTCTTGAAAAGATGCAAATGCCTTCATAAACCAAGACTTGGTTGCACCCCTGAACCAAGGGGAACATTATAGTTAACAACATTCTTAGATAAACACATCCACCTAGTGGCGGGTGCCCGAACGTATGATCAGCCTCCTTGCAAGGCTTCCCACTGTATAAAGTGAAGGCAGACACTGTTATCTTTGAAGCTCTGAATATTACACGGTCTAAGATCAGTAGTCACAGCCATATGATTGCAAGAAATCAAACCGTCTTGGTCAATAGGGAGAGAAGTTACTCTTAGCAGGTTACCTGTTCAAGCCCCAAAGATAGTGAAAAGGAGCATTGGCATTAGATACAACTTGATCTGTCTTAAATTTGTAATTAGTTCCATGTACATACTTTAATTTTGGGGCAAATTCAAGGAATGCCAAACAGCCGCTAAAGTGACTAAAGTGTGCTTGATTAGAAAAATGTTAACTAAGGTATAAGCACTCTTTATAGGGATATAAATATAACAGGCGAAATGGATCACCATTTTAAGAGTCCATGTTCATTGAGGGTGTCCAAACGCTACCTAAAGTGCCCTAACTCGACGACATACGGCTTTTGATTCTCGGTCTCCTCTTCGGTAGAATAATGTGCAATGCGTTCAATCACGTAATGTGGATACTCAACACACAGTTCACAGTTCAAATTTCTTGATGTTCTTTTCTCACAGAACATAAAGGCTGTTTTCCAGAGTCGAGAATCGCAAATTCTTGAATCTCTTGTAGCAAGAAGAGACAACACAATTGAAGAAAACAGCATGCCAACTCAAAGGAGAAACAAAGCATTTGAAGGAAATAACATTGAGGAAGAAAATGGCAAGAAGATTAAACGCACTTGTTACTCACGAAAAAGAAATAAATGCAGGATCTGATGGTAACGTCTCTTTAGTAATGGTTATCAAAACTCACCATGTAACAGTGTGTGATTTGATGAAGAGAGAAAGACAATGAAAGTGGAAAAAAAACTTCATGGACCTAAGACAAACTCTCTGACAACGTAAAGATCTTTGTTCCTTTTTCTATTCCATCTCTTTTCAATTTTATTAGGTTCACCAAATTAAAAACTTTATATCGGACTAAGTTTGAAATGCTCGGTGTCTCTATTTTGCAATTTTGCACAGGCAATTCTAAATCCATGGATTTCAAATTGGAATCAGAATGATAGTGGACGGC
The DNA here is from genome assembly GCA_011799765.1 of Nymphaea thermarum. NCBI lineage: Eukaryota > Viridiplantae > Streptophyta > Magnoliopsida > Nymphaeales > Nymphaeaceae > Nymphaea > Nymphaea thermarum. The sequence continues at coordinate 67,743 of JAANDH010000044.1, forward strand.
CATTTTTCATCTGGATGGTAGTTGTGAAAATCTCGAATTTCAAGTTTTCCCGTTTGTATATATAAGCATCTTTTGAAAACATTATTAAGCATGAAAACTATAAATACGGAACAAAAGAGAATAGAAAGCTTAAAAACCAATAAACTAGTTTTATACGAGGAGAAACGACAAAAGAATTCCTTATAAAGATGACGTTAGTCTCCAGAAAACATTTATGCGGAAGTTTACGACATATTGAAAACATCTGCTAAACTGGCGATGGGCGAAAAAAGGGAAATGGAAAAGAGAAGGGACCTCCGTATACCTGAATGGCCTCCATTGGCAGCCTCAAGCAGTGGACGAGCCGGGGAGCCCTCCGCCCTGAAGAGGGGCCACCAACGATCAGACAAGAGCAGCTTCACCACCTCTACGTGGCCGTGGCGCGCCGCCAGCGTAATGGCGTCGGCACCCTTCTCATCGCCCGCGGCAACGAGAGCGTCGCAGGCAAGGTAAGGGTTGGCCTCCAGCAGAAGCCGAGCGGTCTCGGCCTTGCCTTCCCGACAAGCGATGTGCAGCGGCGTTTCTGTCCTCCCGTTTCTAGCCGACGCCAACTCCGGACGAAGGCGGAGCACCGCAGAGGCGAAGTGGGCGTGGCCATAACTGGCGCAGATGTGGAGGCAGGTGTTGGAGAGGACAGGAGTCACTTGGCCCAGAAGGTCTCGTCCTTCTTCTTCCTTCATCATCTCCGCCAAGGCTGCAATATCTCCATTAACGCTCGCATTATGAAGCCTCCCATCCATTGTTGTGCCCACACACACACACGGTGCAGAGAGAGATCTGTTGAGAATGAGAGAGAAATGAATATGCAAGGTTGCCCAATTAGAAGCAAATATATATGAAATATCTTCTGTCTTTTCTTCTTTTCTCCAGGAAGGTTCTTCCGATCTTCCTGTTTCCAGGAAGGCTCCGGGAATAAGATGTGCCATGCAGCCAGTGATTTTCTTGAGGTTTCCATACCAGCAAGAGCAACTGAGTTCACTATATATATATATATATATATATATATATATATATATATATATATATATATATATATATATATATATATATATATATATATATAAAGAAACTTAACTTGAGATTTTTTTTAACTGTGCCGCATTAAGTTCTTCATTTCCTTGTCAAGTATAAAATTTTGTTTAAGAAAACTTGTGCTTGAGACAGCAGGGTTCCTGTCCAAACAAAATGGCTATAATTGCACTCTCGTGATGGTAACATTTTTTTGCGTTTCTCCAATGCAAGAGTTCATGCCATTCTTGTTTTTTCTCTTTTTATTTTTCCAAATGTGCCTCTCCAACACAAGAGTGAATTCCGTTCTTGTTTTTTTTCTTTTTCTTTTTCCTTTCTCCTCATGTGGCACGCCAAGCTCACAGAACACTTGCTTGTTAACGATTCATTCACGTTTCTTCACTCAGCTGTAGACAAAAAAGCAACCCAAAGCAACGCGAAAGCGAAACAGACGAGTGCACCTAAGATTAATTTGTAATTGGCCAAGGATTTAGAATAAACTCCACTAGCTAGCGTTTATAGTATATGAATTTGATTTTAGATGATGTAGGTTTCCAAACACTGGCCAATGCGAGGGTGACTTGTGTGCTATGAGGATGCTTGAAAGGAGCCTTTCCTGATGGCATGTAAGCACACATAATGCGCGTGTAGCGATTTAATAATTGAATGAATTTTTTTTTTTAGCCTCAAGGTGCATGGTATAGCCAGTTGGGCGATGAGTGTGTGACAAGACACGGCATTAATTTAATTTGATTACTAAAAGCATCATGCGGGTGTAATGTTGACGCTGCTTAAGATTCCAAAGTCAAGGGAATAAGAGGCTTTCAACCTCCTTTCCGAACAGTGGGTCGTACGTCATTTTATTGCTCCACCAAAAAGTTTAAATCTATTCAAACAGTGGCTACAAGACGTGACTACCATTTTCCAACGTATTCAACTTGAATAAAATTATATTTGATATTGTTGGTATGATTTGAGTGTTAAGGAAATCCCTGAAGATAATGTCAAGAAGAGATAACAGCTACAACATAGCAGACGATTGAGATTGAGCATCTTCTGTTGAGATTAGATCAGAAGCTAAAACATAGCAGACGACTGAGTTTCAGATCAGATTAGAAGAAACTGAAAATCCCACATCTCCTAAATATCTCGTATTGATATACTTCCATGTAAACTATATATAGCATTGTAAACCTCCGTGTAATGTATTCTTGATAGTTGAATACAAATCTTCTTTACTGAGTTATTCTTAATATGGTATCAGAGCATTGTTCTCACAAGATCGAAAGTTCTTCCTGGGCTTGCTGAGAATTTTTTTTTTTGGGCCTCCTTCTCTGTTGGGGCCTCCTTCTCTAAGACCAGCAGCAGACGAGCGGTGTTTAGAATTTTCGTTCTGCCACCCGCTGTCATCGCATCACCACCATCAACTGCTGCGAGCCATTCTCCAGAGTCACAACAGCAACCTCTGTCCTGTAGTTGCTGATCACCATTTTTTTTAGTGTGCAAATAAGGTGATCTCTTGCGCTTCCACCACAATCTGTTGCTGCCAACGTGTAAGAGGACAAATGGCATCATCTTTCTCCTCTTTTCCTGCTCCTCAATGGAATGCCATCAGCGCTTTAGTGTCCATTAAACTCAATGGAGATAACTATCTTCATTGGAAAAGTCAGATGGAATCAGTAATGGAGTCCCAAGATCTTCTTGAGTATGTGGATGGAACTAACTTGGCTCCATCAGAAATTATCTCCACCAATGGAAAGACTAGCTCCAATCCAGAGTATAAGCAATGGCGCAAATCAGATCGTCTTGCACTTAGTTGGATCAAAGCCACAGTAAGTGACTCTGTTCTTGGTCACATTGTTCGAGCGTCATCAGCAAGAGAAGCTTGGATTATCTTGGAAAAAGCATATGGCTCTCAGTCTCCACTTCGAGTCATGCTTCTCAGAAAGGAACTTCACTTTATAAGGAAGGGGTCTATGAGTATGAGGACTTATCTGGAGAAAATCAGATTTTTGGCAGACACATTGTCTGCTGCAGGTCAACAAACAATCGATAGTGATTTAGTACAAATCACTATGAACGGTCTTCCAGCAGAATATGAAAGCTTCATAACTCTTCTTACTGCTGGAACTCACCAGTCAGTGATCACCTTCGCAGAGCTGGTTGATCTTCTTCTTAATNTTCACAACCGAGGAAGAGGACGTGGATTTTATCATCGTCGTGGTGGCAATCGTGGTGCTGGTCGGTTCCAAGGACAGGGACGCGGACAACAAATTCAAAATCAAGGTCGAGGTAACACCAACAATCAGTCCCAATACAACTATGATTCTGGAAAAAGTTATCAAAAGAATCCTATTATATGTCAGTATTGTGGCAGAAAAGGACACTCTGCTAGATCATGTTATGATATTCCTCAGGCGTTCTCTGCTATGAACATTCAAGAAGCTGCAGAAGAATATTGGTACCCCGACACTGGTGCTACAAATCACATTGTAGCCAATGATGACATGATGAAAAACAAAACAACACATGCTGAATCAAGCAGCGTTATGATCGGTAATGGCTCTCATTTGTCTATTTGTCATAAAGGAGATTTATCTGTTAATATGGAAGGAAATTCGTTTTTGCTCAAGAACTCATTATATGTTCCTAGAATCGCTCATAACTTATTGTCTGTGGGAAAGTTTACATCTGATAATAGTTGCACTTTTGAGTTCTTACCTCATGAGTTTATTATAAAGGATCTACAGACCGGGAAGGTACTACTTCGGGGACCAAAGCAGCCTAATGGACTATATCCAATCTCTGCATCAAGAGTAGACACAAGAAGAGGAGGAGCAATAGCGTTCAGTAGTTGGTTTCCATCTTTCTCTAATTCTGCACATTTTTCTTTGTGGCACAGGCGGTTAGGCCATGCAAATAAGACTATTGTTAACTTTCTCAATTCGCATAACTTTATTTCAATAAAGTGTTCTAAAGGCTTTAGATTATGTGAATCATGCCTCATTGGGAAATCTCACAAACAACCTTTCCCCACTTCTGAATTTCATGCTACTCGTCCATTACAAATGTTGCATATGGACGTTTGGGGACCAGCTCCTGTAGAAGCTAGAGATGGATTCAAATATTTTATGCTTATTGTGGATAACTTTTCTCGTTACTCCTGGATTTTTCCATTAAAAGCCAAATCTGAGGTTGCTGAATGCTTCAAGAATTTCAGATTACTTGTGGAAAAGCAACTAGGATATTACATATCTACTATACAATCTGATAATGGAGGAGAGTTTTGTAATAATGAGCTGCGACAGTTCTGTGAAGCAAATGGCATCTTACATCGTTTTTCATGTCCACATACNATTATCCCAGGCATCTATACATGAGACAAACTATGACAGAGAGATCTCAAGACCACCTTACCATACTCACTCAATGACAACACGGTCAATGACTGGGTCATTAACTCCCAAGGCACTTATTGGAGCAGTCGAATCAAAGGAACCCACGTCTTGGAAAGAAGCTTCCACTAACAAACTATGGCAGCAAGCAATGCTCAAGCCTCAAGCAGCGAAGAAACCAGGGAGCCCTCCATCCTGAAGAGGGGCAGCCAACGGTTGGACAAGAGCAGCTTCACCACCTCCATGCGCCCGTAGCGCGCCGCCAGCATCAATGCGTCGGCGCGCTTCTGATTGCCGACCGAAACAAGGCAAGGGAAGGGTTGGACTCCAGCAGAAGCAGCGCGATCTCGGCCTTGCCTTCCCGGCAAGCGACATGGAGCGACGTCTCTGACCTCATGTTTCTCAAAGACGCTAAACTGAACTCACAACTAAAAAATACATAGGGCTGATGCGTTTCTCCGTGTCAACATAAATGTTAGGTAGATCATTTGTAGGTCCGGGTTCTTTGAGCTTCGGGCTCCTGCGTTTCTCAACGAGGCAATCATTTTTATTGGATCGGACAATAGCAGCTTCACCACCTCCACGCGCCCATAGCGCGCCGCCAGCGTCATGTCGTCGACGCCCTTTTGATCGCCGGCGGAACCGAGAGCACAGCAGGCAAGGAAAGGGTGGGACTCCAGCAGAAGCCACGGGGTCTCGGCCTTGCCTTCCCGGCAAGCAACGTGGAGCGGCGTCTCCGACCTGCTGTTTGTGGCGGACGCCAACTCCGGCCGAAGGCGGAGCACCTCGGCAGCGAAGTCGGATGGCCATGTAAGATCATTTGGTGGGCCGGCATATGTCTATGAGGAATTTCAGACATTATGGCTGTCTTAACGTAAATATCCGCTTAAGTGATTGCGTTTTGGGATATTACGTCATTTTAGATGGTATGGGGTAATTTAAAAATATATAGATACCGGTATGCAATTACGGACTCTTTGATGGGTTGAATCTGTAATTGTCCTCATATAAAATGGTAGTGGTCCCTGGGGTCGTGCGAACAGTCGCATCCAGTTTCAGGGTTTTCTCTTCCCCATCTGAGAGAGTCCTCTCGAGCGCCGCACGTACCCTGGAAGATCCTACCGCGATCTACTGTCCGTGCGCTTCAGATCGATTCAGGTACGCTTCCGCTTTAAGATTAAAGTTCTGTTTAATTCAATGATTTAGCATGAGCATGATCCTGTGTTTTAGGGCATACATTTGGTTTTGTGTATGCGTTATGAGGGAGAAATCCCAACAATTGGTATCAGAGCCTATGCTCGTTGTTGAATCATTGTTTTTTTGGCGTTCTTCCCTCTTCGATTTGTTCCCTGTTCTCGGCTGCAAGATTTTTTTTTCAAAAAACAAAAAATATTTTGCGTGGGCGAGGAACGGAAGCCGTCGGGCTTCGTTGCAGTCGCCTGAGACACAGGGGATATTGCAGAGGGACGGCCATTTTTCGGCGGGCGACCGTCGTCGGACAGCGACGGCAGACTGCCGGCCGTCTTCGCGCGACCCGCCGGTGGTTCCTTTGCGTCCATCGCAGCTCAGAACGGGCAGAAGGGGAATGGCAGGGAGGGGCGGCGGTTTTTCAGGCCGTCCAGGCGGGGGTCGGCCGGCCGTTGGGCGACGGCTGACCTCCCTGTCTTGGCGTGACCCGCCGGTAGCCACCCACGCCGTTGGGTGGCTTGCCGGTGGTCCTCCTCGCCGCTGCGTTCAGCCGCCCATTCAAGCATTAAGGGGAAGAAACAGAAGTGGCAGGGGCGGGCGACGAAAGGAAGGTGTGACGGCTGTCGAAGGGCTGCCACCGGCGCCCCCGATGTCGCCGGACGGGCTCATGCGACCCGCCGGCACCGACCCAACGTCTCAGGACGCCCGCCGGTGGTTTTCTCGCTGCCTTCGCCGCTGTTTTCAACCTCACACTTCAGAAAAGGGGCAGATCTTCAAAACATTGTTCAACCGGTGGAATCTGGCGGTTTCCGGCGGGCACCGGTCCGGCGACCCTGGCGGCACCCGCCGGCGCTGACCTTGATTTTGGTCTTTTTGTTGGGTAAGACTCATTTGTCCCTCTTTTTGACAAAAAAAACCTCTTTTTAGAGGGTGATTTTGGTTTTTTTGTTAGGTAAAACTCATTTGCCCCTCCTTTTAACAAAAAGTCTCTTTTTAAATGGTGATTTTGGTCTTTTTATTGAACAAGACTCATTTGTCCATCTTTTTAACAAAAAAACCTCTTTTTAGAGGGTGATTTTGGTTTTTTTGTTGGGCAAGACCTATTTACCCTCATTTTGACAAAAAAAAACTTCTTTTTAGAGTGCAATTTTGGTCTTTTTGGATGGACAAAAGCCCAACCCATTTTGAAAAATATTTTTATAAGCCTAATGGCCAATCATACCCATTTTCAAACTATTTCTTTTTCAAAATAATTCAAAATTCTTTAAAATTCGGATGAAAATAGGGTGAAACTCAAAAAAATTCAAATTTGAGGTTTTGGCTCCAAATCCTATATAATAGCCCACACTCCTCCTCTTAGGCAAAAGTGGTCATTGAAAAAACGCTAGAGTATTCTCACTTGAAGTTTTAGGGTTTCTCTTGAGCTCTTTCTGTGTCCCTCTTCCTCTTTCCATTTTTCCTTTTGCTCTCCAACTTAGAGCTAGCTACAACTCTCTAATGGAGCACCAAAGATCCCGTGGAGGACTCTTCTTCATCATCTTGGAGCTTCATTCAGGGTGAGTTCAAGTTTATTTCAAACATGATTATGCATTTTTCTTAATTTATTTTCTCATTTAGAGATATGTAATAATCATTCCTCTCATTTCTCTCATATTTTTTTTTCTCTCTTTTTTATTTTTCCATGATCAAAGGAGATAACTCTCAACCTTATTTTAGAGCCAAGAGGCTATGCTCAAGTGCACCGAAAGCATGGAAAGATGAGATAATCTTTCATTTTATAGTTATGTCATGACCTACCTCCTAGTTGAATATTTCTCTTTTCATCTCTCTCTCTCTCTTTCCTTCCTTGAATATTTTCTATATACTATCCATGCATAGTTACTTGTTTTTCCATTTACATGTGAATGTATGGTGAGAACGAGAGTGTGGTTTGGAGACTCTTTATTTTCATGTTAAATTTTTGAGGTTGGGGTTTGTTCAACCCGGAAAAACCATCACGAATATGTACATGTTAATATGCATTTGCATGTCATTTTGCGTTAGTTTCTTTCCTAATCACCCCATTAGGATCCCTAACAAATGCCTCGTTATATTGCTTAATTTTCTTTCATGCCCAACAGTGGAAAAAATATATCCATTGTGGCAAACCATATCATAACATTTCATGTTTAGATATAAATCATATTTTCTAAAACATTTTCAAAAGAAACCCCTCTAATGGGGCCTTGGAGACTTAGCTTAGGCTCTTACATGAGTCCAAGCTCCCTTCCGACCTATATCAAAATTTAAAGTCGGCTATTTTCAAATCATTCCTTGATTTTCATATTTATGAAAATGTATGTGTATATACATGTTATATACATATGCATATGAATATCTTTCTTTCACATTCTCTTATTACGATTTAACATATCATTTTACAATATCTCACATACATATATATAAATATATATATGTGTGTTTTTTATTTTAAATTTCTCTCTCTTTCTAAAATGATATTCTCTTCTCTATTTAGTTTAAGCTTTATTTTTACAAGGTTTCATATTTGTATCTATACATATGTATATATAAATATGTATATAAATACACATCTTTCTTTCTTTTAAATCTTTGATTTTATGATTTTCAAGATCTCTTTCTCTCTATTTCTCTATATCTCTCTTGGGATCAAGTCTTTCATCTTTTCCATTCTTTCAATATTTTCTCTTATCATTTAAGATTTTAATTTTTCAATTGCCGACTTTACTAAGACCAATATCAAGTAATGATCCAATATTAGAATCATGTTTGAGGGTCTATGATTCCATTTCATTTTCAAAAACTTTTCTCTTTTTATCAAAAATATTTATTACAAAAATAATAAATGTATGTTGTGGTAGGAATGACTTTAGATGAATGTTGTAGTCGAAATGTTTTATATTCTTGCAATCATATAGGAAATCATATAGGATGAATGCATTCATGCATCCACATTCATTTAATGTCACTTGTGAGCACTATCACATCTCCAAAAACACTTAAGCAAAATGAGATGGAACACTAACTAGGTGGTAACTGAATTAGACCAAAATATCAAACCTACTTAAAGTCTGAAGAGAACACTAAAATGATTTCAAAATGACTTTTGAAGTTTTCCAATGATATTCATAAGGATTTCCTTCTAGCTTTCTCAAAACATTTCACGTTCTCAAACAACTCTTCAAAAACCTTTCAAAAGTTTGAAACATCAAACTTTCAATATTTTTTCTACACTGCATATAGAATCGAAAAGATGTTCAAGTTAAAATGAAATGCATCAATGATAAACATAGCCATTGGGTTAATTACCCCCGGTAAAGGCGCCGGGAACGGTCAATCATCGTATCGAAGGGCGAGTCCCTTTCTTTCCTATTCCAAAACAAAACCTCATTTTTTTGGAAAACTCCAAAACCAAAATACCAAAAATTTTGGGGATGCAAACACTGATGCAGATAATTTTCCTGCCATGCTGCAGTGGTACCATGGGGGCATCCTGGCTTGAGAGATTCGGTTCGCCCACTGCAAATGATAATGGTGCATCTCTAATAGTATACTTTGTGGAAGCATGGTATCTTTCTGTTGATTAACCGTGTAAAGTGTATGCACAGCCCGTTTGTCATGTTGTGTTTTTTGTAGAAATTACTCTCACTGGTGCAATTTAATCTCATTTTGGAGGCGTCGTAACATTCCCTTTGGCATGCATTTTCGGTTTAAAAGTTCATAAGAATAGAAGGCTTGTTATTTTGACACTTTGAGAAACACAATCGAATCTATTATTTGTAAGACCAAAGCTATTATTTTTTGCACTTTTTGTAGCAAGAACTATTCTCTTTTTATTTGTATATAATTCTCAATAGTCGTATTTATTGTTGTGTTTCCACTGTCACATAAGTGTCATGCAATATCGGCTAAACTTATCTTTTTACAACCACCTTCAAAAATTATATTTTTTCCATCCAAACATAAACCATGTTTAGGAAACTGAAAACATGGTTTGAAGGGTGTCATCCAAACTCCTCTTCAGTCTTCCTTATATAATTGGGTTAGACAAGAGTGTCATCCCAACGCTCCTTAAATTTTTTTTTTAATATAAGCTAAACTTTCTCATAAGGAGATTTTAAGGTTGTGAGACCTAAGTCCAAGTATCGAACTTAACTATGAGGAACAGCAATATATATATAGACACCTAGAAACTAAAAAAATGAGGAACAACCTCAGCCCTTAATCCTTTTCATATCATTGATTGAAAGAAAAACAAGGAAAATAATTAAGCAGTTTGGTCATATAATATTAGTTTATATATTTTTCTTTTTTGTTTTTCTAACATATTAGTTTTTGTAACTATCGCATTAGTGGTTCTTTTATGCGGGTGGTTAAGGAGTGCACTTGAGTTGATATATGAGTTTTGGATCCTCCCTATCATGAGTGGATATAGATGGAAAAGATCTAACAATCCTTCCCAACTCCCTCATATCCTTTTTGGACCCAATCAATGAAGTAATGATCATATAGTTCGCAAGAGTATTGATGCAACTAATAGGGCAATAGTTGGTAGGGTGTCAATCTCTCTTTTAATTTTTTAAACCATGACATCAGTGCCTGCGCAAGTTGAAGTGCAGGAGCAGCACCTTGAGACACTGAAAGTAAAACCTATATCTTAATTGAACGAGAGGTTGGGTTTTGTTTTTAGTGGTTTTCTTGTTAGTGGTAGGACGAAATATAATTTTTCAAACATAGTCCCATCATTTTTGTTTGATGAAACAATTATGTATTGAGAAAAAAACGATCCAATTTTTGTTAGAACACCTTCTTACTGTATAAGATATCCGTTTATCATGGTAGAATCATGAAAGGAAGCTTCTTCTGTAAACTTGTCAGGCCGTTGTGTCTGCTCCAGTTTGCTAACCCGTTTCCTGATCATCATGACAAGAAGCGAAATCAAAACTGCACCCAACATGCCCAGACCCAGCCCATAGACAACCTCCAAAGTCAGCCTGCTGCCTTTCTTATTTGACCAAGTAATCCATGAGCCGGCCGTGTAAGCCACCACCATGAACGACACAGAGACCCACATCACCTTATCAGTCACTGTCTGCAGCCAGGTCAGAGCTCGGTGCCTGATGGGGATGACGCTGACGAGCACTATGACGATGCCCAGCGATGTGAAGAGCGCCATGTCATTGCTCACCTTGAACACCTTGAATAGACTCGTGTCGCCCATTATCGGCCTTCCCTTCGAATCTCCGTCCTGATACATCCCGCCGGGCGGCGCAAGCCCGGCTGAAAATGTGACCGTGGCAATCAGAACAGCAACAACAGTGATTGTGGTCTGAGCATTCTGCAGGCCTTCCCGGTGGATCCGGTGGTACTTTCCGTTACGATCGCGGAGCCCATTTTGGGCTAAGGGGTTCTCCATGTCTACATAAATGTTAGGTAGATCATTTGGAGCTAGGTTCAGGTGCTTTGAGCTTCGGGCTCCTGCGTTTCTCAATGAGGAGATCATTTGCAACCTGTGATTGCTCTTCTCAAACTCCACAATGTCTAGAGCTGTCAATCCCTTCTTGTTGACAGTATGCAACACGATTCTTGTATTGTTGATTATGTAGGTCACCATCTGAAAGAAATAATACACAAATGCAGCCACCATGAATCACCAGTTACTGAGAAGAAGAAGAAAGATGCTTACGGAGAGACGTAGAGAGGCAGAGAATACATGATGCGATTTTTCATAGGCTGCAAGATGCAGAACCGTGTTGCCCATCTGATCTTTTGAGTTGATTATCGTTTCCGTGTTGTAGTTCTCAACGAAGTACTGCAAGGCCTCAAACCGCCGGTTCATCACGCACAGATGAAGAATGCTTTCTCCCTGCTGCGTTGAAACAGAAGCTAGATTCGGGTCGACTGAAAGAATTTCATCCATAATCTCCTTTAATCCCCTCATTGCTGCTAAATGCAATGGAGTCCTTCCTTCTTTGTTCCACAGCAAACAGGCATCATAGCTATGATTGAGGAGCTCCTTCGCGAGCTGGACATGACCATTGCTTATAGCTAGATGCAGAGCAGTACACCATTGCTCGTCCACTTCTAGGGAGGCGCGAGGTTCCACCATCAATATCTCTCGAACAACATCTGCCCCAGCAGTTCAGACCAAATATCGGTCAACCATCGAATGCCACTAAAACATCTCAACGCATCATTAAGAGCAAATGTTTAGCGTTCGCCAATTTCGAGCTCAGTCCTAACAAATCCGACTATTAATTTGAGATTTGAGTGGATGCAAACTATGGACAAATACATGGTCAAGATATATGCTGATATATAGAATGAATTTTTTATGGATGTTATGACTAAGGATCTTGCTCTTAAAATCAGAATTCCACACTGAACATCACATTGACATGATTCTTTTCTTATCATATTTTTCCAGCACTACCTGAAGATAGCCATGAACCTGATCCAAAGTGAACATATAAGAAGGTGTTATGAGAACTCGGAAGTCCCTAGGATCTCTTGCCCATTCTAGTTTTTGACCAAGCACAAATTCAGTGATAAAGATTAATTAGGCTGGAGATGTAGCTATTTAAAATATATTTCAATTCTCAGCAAATATTTGAAGAGAAATCTCCCTTAAATACCAAAATATGTGATGAAACTAACTTTTCTGAGAGATAGTAACGCTGACGGTTGGATTTGACTTTTTTTATTAAGGTTATGAAAATAGGATCAGATTTATAGTCCAATTCATGTTCCTTATGATTTATCTGTATCCAGATCCAACTCCAACAATGTAAAATAGTGATCCCATGTGAAAGTTGACCTAATTATCCGAGTCAAATGATCCATGTTTCGCATCTCGAACCAAAACGTGATTAGGTGAAAATTAATTAAGTTGGACTTGGTAATGCCTGGAAAACGGGGCTATGCCTCTCATTTTCATCCGGAACATTAAAAACGCAATCGCTTTTAAATGTCATGTAATTCCAGCTTGAATTCAATCATCTCTGCATGCCAAAGATGGAAACATGTAATTTGACTTGTTCTCGACCCTCTGCTATGTCCTTGTACTGAGGTGTCTGTATAAAACTACCATTCCTACCAAACTTGTCTATGCAGTAGTACGAATTTTTTTATGAATGGGCGTTGAATTAAAGTTTCTAAGTTTCAATTTGTATCAGAATATCATTTTTTAAAGTTTTTATGTAAGATAAATCATTTTTTTTTAAATTTACATGTATTTTTTGTTTCCTTTTAGGTAGATCCATGGACTTTGAGGTTCCCACCTGTGTTTATGTCTCTACCAAACTATAACCAAGTCACACATCTCATATATATATATATATATATATATATATATATATATATATATATATATATATATATATATATATATATATATATATATATATATATATACTTCAAGGAAAAACCAGGTCCATAAGAATAAAAAAAAATCATTCTAAAGATAATGTTGCCAGTTCTCGCTCAGAAAATATCTTGCAAGATGACGATGTGTTGAAAGTTGAAACCATGTGCTTTGCTTGGGGAAAAAAAAAAGGAAAAGAGAAGGGACCTCCGGGATACCTGCATGACCTCTGGAGGCAGCCTCAAGCAGTGAAGAAACCAGGGAGCCCTCCACCCTGAAGAGGGGCAGCCAACGGTCGGACAATAGCAGCTTCACCACCTCCACGCGGCCGTAGCGCGCCGCCAGCGTCATGGCGTCGGCGCCCTTTTGATCGCCGGCGGAAACGAAAGCACAGCAGGCAAGGGAAGGGTTGGACTCCAGCAGAAGCCGCGCGGTCTCGGCCTTGCCTTCCCGGCAAGCAACGTGGAGCGGCGTCTCCGACCTCCTGTTTCTGGCGGACGCCAACTCCGGCCGAAGGCGGAGCACCTCGGCAGCGAAGTCGGCATGGCCATAATTGGCGCAGATGTGGAGGCAGGTGTTGGCGGAGCCGGGCGTCACTTGGTCCAGAAGGACTCGCCCCTCTTCTTCCTTCATCAGCTCCGCCAAGGCTGCGGCGTTCCCATTAATGCTTGCATTCTGTAGCCTCTCATCCATTAGTTCTGCACACACACAGTGACAGAGCTGCAAAGAGAGATCTAGTGAGAATGAGAGATAAAAGATGAATACAAGCAAGGGCACCGCATTTCTTCCGACTTTCTTAAGGCTCTAAGACTTTTCTTCCAACTTTTTGTTTTTTTCCCAAGCGTTGACGGAAGAAAAGTGAAACCAAGTCACCTGCCGAGCAATTTCCATGTCTTACCGTCAGCTGGAGAAGAAGGTGCCTATCAAATTTTTCTAAAATTGCACCTAATAATGTCTGAAAAATATCAAAACGGAGGCGTGCTCATGTTGGAATGTTTTATATCTAATTGCTTGAACTAACGAAGACAAAGAATACTGAGGGGTTATAAAAAAACTTTCGAAACTAGACCATGATTTTGTTATTTCATTAATTGAAGGAACCCATGTGTAAATAACTCAGATGTTACTATTACTTCTATACACAATTTGTCAAAGGCATTTAATTTGCTCAATTTTAGAAACGGAAATCGGTAAAGGGTCAGTTAAGATATGAACACTAACAAATTCAACGAAATTAAATATGGTTTAAATTTGGCTGAAGTAAGAATGAGGGTTGGATCATATGGAAAGGTCAGTCGTATTGAATCAGATTAATTAGCTACAAGAGCTGAAATTGGATCGGAATTTCAACAGTAATCTTGAGAGTGCCTCAAACCGCTGCAGCTTAAGTGGGCGTTTGATTATCGGATTTTAAATCCTTGATTTCTAACAAAGGATCTGAAATCGTAAGTTCCAAAGATGTTGCATCTTAAAAGACATGGTTCTCAAGTCAAATCATTTTCATCTCTAACTCTCTTAAAAAAAAATTAATTTTAATTGAGTATCTTTAAACATTTATCCTTATTATATATATATATATATATATATATATTAATCTCTACATTGTATGGAATCAAAGTAAGTTCCAAAGGAAAGGTCCCTTGAGATTCTACTCACAAAACCTGTAAGAACCTGTTGCCATCAATTACATGTGGCGAGATTTTAGGCCACGCACAAAATAAAACAAAGCCACAAGCTTACACTTGGAAATCACGATCTTGGATCCCGAAAAGGGAAGATCCGCAACTAGTTCGCCATGCACATACCAACATTGCCGAAGATCCCAAAATCCCACGTTGAAACGGGAACAGCCAAACGGGCACTCCGAAAAGATCCTCAAAACTTCCGCAACAACCTTGACCGAACCCTCAACTCCCAACTTCCGACTCGAAGCCCATCGACTGTCCACGACTAAAGTTCATAAGGGTGTTTCGGTCATTAGGCGCCATTGACGACTCCCGGCCACAACCTGCCTCTCGTCGCTTTCTCTTTCCCGCGTTAACCGCCATCTCTTGGCCTTCGTTTTTTTCGTATCTTCTTGCACCGTTTCGCTTCTAACGGCTCTCTCCTTCTCTGGCCGCTAACCTCCTCCTTCTTCTCCCCTCTTCTTCCTCCTTCTTCTCCACTCTTCTTCTACTTATTGTTCTCCTCCCCTTCTCTCTCCTCTTCTCTCAAGAACACTCTTCTGCCTAGCGAACATGGCCGCCACCAACACCGCCTCCACTGTTTCAGTGCAACCTGCACAGCCATTTCCGCCGGCCTCTCTCTACGTCGGAGATCTCGACTCCACCGTCTCAGAGAGCCAGCTGTATGAGAAGTTCTCCGCCACTGCCCCTGTTATCTCTGTTCGAATCTGCAAGGATAATGCCACCGGGAGATCCCTCTGCTACGGCTACGTTAATTTCCCTTCACGTTCTGACGGTAAATTATTCGAAGCTCTGGATTGTATTTCATCTTTCTTGTGTGTAATGGGAATCTTTCTGGCTTTTACTATGTAATTGTTACGGATCTTTTGGGGAGGATTTTTTATCACCGTTGTTGTCGTCATGTTGGCAGCCGAGAAGGCAATTCAGATGCTGAATGGCACCCTTTTGAGTGGGAAAGCTGTAAGGATTAATTGGTCTCGCAGAGACCCACAAACGCGAAAGAACTCCGCGGCCAATCTGTTCGTCAAGGTGTGCGGCGCTTTCTTTTTTTACCTTTTTCTGAAAAATGAATGATATTAATTCAGCTTCTGGCTTCTCCTTCGTAACCACTTTCCGTTTCTTGGTCAACCAGATGTTTTGGCTTTTATTTTCAGATTATTGGTTCATTAAATTGCAATTCTTTGAATTTTTTTTTCTACTCTAATGGCATGAAACATGTAATCTTGAATCTTTACTTGCGTGATTCTTTTTTTTTCTTTCTTTGTCTTGTCTTGTGGTGCGATATTAATGCCATTTGCTCCACTGATACAAGGAATCTTTTATGCAGAATCTTAGCGACAAGATTGATCACAATGGGCTCAACGAGATGTTTGCGAAATACGGGAATATCCTGTCATGCAAGGTCGCCATGGGCGATGAAGGGAAAAGCAGGGGATTTGGTTTTGTTCAGTTTGAAAAACTGGAAGATGCCGACAAAGCTGTTACTAATATGAATGGCACCGTGGTGGGAGGAAAGCCATTGTAAGTGGTACACTCTTTGGTATTCTGTTTGCAAAACTCTTCTTTACGTCCATGTTAATAAATGCACATTTCAGTTTCTTCAAATTGGACCTGCCCCTTTCTGGCCTAATTACTCTTCTTTGCGTTCATTTTTTACCTGATAACCTGCCTCCTAAGTTGGTTCCTCACAGGCTTCCTGATATCCTGCCTCCTAAGTTGGTTCCTCACAGATCTCTTTCCCTATATTCTTATCTTTAACTTTTATGCAGTTGTTTTGGAATCCGTGTCAACTCCTAACTTCTCGGTTCTTTGAATTCTTAATTGTCTTATACTTTATATTCCCCTGCTTCATGAAACTATTGGCTTTATGCTAGACAATGGCACCACATACTATCGTCTTACATATGCATACCTATGATAAATCGTCGCCCTTCTGTTATTCCCGCTTTCATATCTGACGCATCAAGGAACTTTCGGTGGTTTACCTTCTTGATTGATTGGAGCTGTTTTGTTTTTTGTGCTGTTCATCATGGAACAATTTTCAGGTATGTCGGAAGGTTTGTCAAGAAGAACGAACGGGTGGTACCAAATGCAGAAAATAACTTTACGAACCTCTATGTGAAGAACTTGGACCAGGACGTGGTGAATGAGGATCTGCTCAAGGAAAAATTTTCTGAAATTGGTGATGTCTCTTCATGCGTCATTATGAGGGACGACCAAGGAAAGCCGAGAGGATTTGGGTTCATTTGCTACCGTTGTCCCACTGATGCCAAAAAGGCTGTGGATGCCATGAATGGACAAGTATTTGGTCAGTGTGTAAACTTACTTTTTTGTTCACTTTCAACTTCAGTTGTGTGGGCTCTTTGTTTAACTTTCTTGACATCCATAGCTTGCTTGAAGTTTTCAGCGACTGCAAAATAGTGATTATTCTCTCCTCTAGTTATGCTTCTCCCTGATGTGAAAACATTTCCTGGGTCAGGTTCAAAGACCATATATGTTGGAAGGGCCCAGAAAAGGGAAGAACGTAAGAAGATCCTGCAGCTCCTATTTGAGGAAAGGCGAAAGGAGAAGATTCTAAAGACTCAGGTGATGCATGAGAGCAGAAAGCTTTCATTCTGTTATCATTTACCATCGAGACTAATCTAAGAAAAATTATCAATTTTTTAAACTCATCAGGGCTCAAATGTGTATGTGAAGAACATTGTTGATTCTGTTGATGATGATCAGTTAAAAGATCATTTCAGTAGTTGTGGAAAGATTACTTCAGTGAAAGTGATGCGTGATGATAAGGGGATGAGCAAAGGATTCGGCTTTGTCTGCTTCTCCTCTCCGGAAGAAGCGAATAAGGCAGTGAGCACATTCCAGTGTGAGTATTGCTTCTGCTTATTACAGTCTTCAATTCATTGTTGTGTCCTTTTTTTTTTCTCTCAAGGAAATGACGCCTAAGACTCTTCTTACATGCAGCAACAATATTTCATGGAAAACCCCTGTACGTAGCTATAGCAGAGCTGAAGAAGGTCAGGGATGCCAGACTGCAGATTTTACACTCTCAACGTGTACCTGGATTAACCACAGCGAGTCCTCCTGCCGCACAAGCTACTAATTACTCTCCAATATACCTTTCACATTCACAAGATGTTATGGTTCCCCACTTCAGCAGCTCGCCTCATCAAGCTATTCTGTACCCAAGATTGGGCTGGAAGTTAGGTGGAATACTGCCAAAGCAAGGATTGCATGATACCATGCCTTTGCCCATGGTAAGCGAAGAAGATTCATCTGTTGAGAATACCTTTGTATCTATAGCTTCTTCTTTTCCTTTGTGTTCTAACTGTATATTGTTAGTTTAACTATTAAGATTTTTAATTTCTGAACAAGCAGAGGCAGCAAAAGCAATTCAAGGGGCATATTAATGGATTCGCACCTTCACCTGTCCTGCAGCATGCTCCATTCGTCGCACATTGGCAGCTACCCGTTGAGCAGCAGGTACAATCACCATCCACTTATTGATATGAGCTTTCAAACTTGTTCTCATTTAGACCCCTGCAGCTTTTCTTTGTCCTTATGACCCACGACCTGCAAATCTTGCTATGGCTCTTGGCATTGTATTCGCAAAAGCTGCAATCCATCTAAATCTTCTGTTTCGTAGAACACACAAAAGCTTCATGGTTGACCTTATTCGACAGGCATGCTTATTCATTTCCCTGGTTCACAGATGCAGCTACGCTTTGGAAAATAATTTGCTGAAATGTTTATCCCTCGATTGCCATCAAACATTGATTCTCAATTGGGAATAAATGCTTGGTATATCAGTCGTTTAAAAGCATATATATTGGCTAATTCAATTTCTCAAATATCCCTGCCCCATTTGAGTCATCAGACTACTGGGACAACACAAATATAATTTGGTAACGGGCCTACACACCTGCTCCAGTTGGTGCAGGCTGGAGCATCGATGCACTAAAGTTTCTATTAGAAAGAAAATTGTTTTATACATTTGATAAGCAAATGTATCAACCAACCATGGCATAACTGAATATCTAGAGGGATGTGTGTCCGGTAACAGCAACTACGTTCAAAAATGGGATGCAGAAGGCCCCAGACTTGTAAGGACTTGAAAGAGGACCCTATGTAAGATCATGTACGAGAGCTTTAGTGCACTAAAGTTTCTATGCGAAAGAAAATTAGTTTTGAACATTTGACAAGCATATGCAGAAGGTTGCCTGAATACGTAGCATCGATTAACAGCACCGAGATTGGAACATGGAATGCAGGACCCAGACTTTTAGGGACTTGAAGAGGGTCCTATGTAAAATCATGCACAATGAAACTGAATGCCAGGTACATTTGATGCTGGTGCATGTGCACAGACAAGTATATGTATGCCGGATTTTATTACTTGGGATGCTGCCTGAGTTTGAGTCAGTTTGCTTTTGATTTGGGCAATCTGTTTGGCGTACGTGGTTAAATTGCATATTTTCACCTTAAGTATGTTTTCACACTGCCACTCCACTTATCATCTACACAATATTGGCAGCACAGTTGATTGCTGCATACCAGCACATGCACTTGCATAAGTCTGTACTGAATTAATTGAATACGGCATCGGTGTATGATCTGTTTGACTGTAGCCAATTGGATGCAAATGAATGCATTTTTTTGTCGTCTGGAGTCCAGGATGCGACCATCATTTCTAGATTCTAACAGAACCATGTATCAGTTGCATGACTAACTGCCGGTATTGATGATAAATTATGTGCTTCAGTTTTCTAAACATGCTACCAACTATCAAAAACATGAGAAGAACAATGGACAAATTTTTACGAAGGCAACCATGGCTAACGGTGGATTAGGCAAGCCTGCAATCTTTCCCTTCAGCCCTCAAAGCAGCATGAGCGTATTGAGTGGACAGCTCGCCCTAGCATCTCCTGAGAAGCAGAAACAGATGCTTGGGGAACATCTTTTCCCTCATGTTCAAAGATTGCAGGTGCATATTCTTTTGATTTTGCATTGTGTAGAGCTGCCTTCTTATAGACCATGCCTTGTACTCATGGTTACATGCCAACCCAGAAATTTGTTTGAACTTTTTTCATTCATCATTTTGATTTTCAAGGTAATTTTTCGCTTAATTTTTTCCCTTTCTATTATGCAGCATGATATGGCTGGGAAAATAACCGGTATGCTTCTAGAGATGGAGAAACCAGATTTGCTGTTGTTACTCGAGTCACCCGATGCACTAGCTGCAAAAGTGGAGGAAGCAATGCAGGTCTTGAAGCTGTCAAAGACGAAGTTGGACTCTAAGGAAGCGACAAACGGGAATCAACAGCCTGTTGAAGTTACTGCTAACTGACTTCGACCTGCCGATTGACATTTGTTCCCATTCAAACAGAGAAATATTCAACCTCTTCCTATTTTCTGATTTTCCTCCTCAAACTATTCCCATTCATGATTTGGTCATTCTCATGTAATTTTTGGCTGTGGTTTTAGGATGCCTAGATTGAACTCTCTGCAGGTAGTTGATGGTCATAATGATGCAGCTGTGTTCAAAATTTTGATTGTTATAACATGTCACAGTTTTTTTGCCAGAAATCTTTTCCTGTGATCTAAATATTTCATGTTCAGGCTCTAGCCAAATGTTGAATTTTGATATTTGGTATGCAGAACTGTGCCAGAGCTAAAACAGTTGTTCATCAGAATTGGTCTATCTCATGTTAATCCCAATATCATATGAGATATGTCACATGTTTGTCTAGAGAATTAGGAGGTCATTGGGACTTCTGTAGGATTTGAAGAAGACAAACCAATTCGGTAAAATGAAGAAGCAGATTTTCATAATTCAGCAAGTATGAAGATAAAAGAAACAATGATGGAAAACTCGGTCAGATCGTTGGTTTCCTGTCCAGCAAGCTCGTTTGGCTTTCCCCCCCAAATTCATAAATTAAAGCTTCCTTTAACAACATAAGCGCCTTGAAAATGAAGCGATAGATGAGTTCATGCTTACCTCAAACACCTTTCAACCAAACATATTTTAAGTGCCTGACAATTGTAAGCCTGTAGTCATGGTTAAAGAAACAAAGCCATGGAGTTGTGTTAAAAAAAGAAATTCTTTTTTCCAGATTTCCTGAAAGTCTGATAACAGATCTTCTGAAAGTTTGATAACACCTAGTCGGAAGCATACACGTATGTAACTAGGGTTCCAAACTCTCAAATTTTTGGCAGCTAAATGACTGAAGGTTGGGTAAAATAGAAAACGACAACCCTCAGGACAGATCCAACCCTTCATATAACCCGTGAGATGTGCAGATATCACCTACCCACGGAACTCTAATCTTTATTTTCTACAACATCTAAATAGACTCAAGAATCTTGTTTTTCCAATGCAGTGAAGAACCTGAGGTCCACTCAATAGCAGGCGGGATTGCACTGAGACTGACAATATGGCAAATAGGGGAACATGAGAATCAAAGTTCATCAGGAAGAAAGTTGTGTAAATGATACGTACCTTGTCCTCCCCAGCTGTAAGGTAAATAACAGGGGATTATAAGGTCTATCTTTGGTGAACTAACACCATCACGTAAAAGACGTGATGAGGACAGATTTGGGGAGAAGCAAATTGGAGAGTACGAAGAGGCAAAGAGTGAAGGCATTGAAGGCATCTTGGGTGAAGACATCTTGGGAGCTAAGAAAAACTTTTCACAAATCAAGAGAAACGTTTTAGATACCAAGGAATCTAGCATTAATTCCTCTCATCAAAAAACTGTTATAAATAGTCGTGTTATGGAAGGAAACCCCAAGTCGTGCAAGAGTGGGTGTGGCTGAATAAAAGAAAATCATTTTTTCTTCGTGGATGTAGGTTCTCTTTGAACCGAACCACGTTAATTCGAGTGTCTCTTCTATTTTCCTTTATGGTATCAGAGCATGTGTGAGTTACAGAGTTATATTCATGGCATCCTCATCCTCGACGCCGCCTGCTTATTCATCGTTGTATCCTTATCCATATACACTCAACATCTCCAACTTCATATCGTTGAAGTTGACTCAAGATAATTTCCTCTTATGGAAAACTCAAGTCTTGGCAATGGTGGAAAGCCAAGACCTTTATGGTTTTCTTACTGGCGACGTTCCTGCACCACAAGAAACTCTTATTGAGGGATTAAAAGAGGTTCAAAATCCTGCTTATATTGCTTGGAAGAAAACTGATCGTTTGTTGAGAGGATGGATTACAAGCACACTATCGGAAATCGTTGCTTGATGCCTATTTGCAGGGCTCTCAGGAGAGAGAGTTCCATCTTATGCAAAAGCTCACAAGCTTAAAGAAAGGTTCAGACTCCATCAATGAGTACGTTGGAAAGTTCAAGACTTTATGTGATGAACTAAGTGCAATTGGGCGAGTGATCTCAGACAAAGACAAAGTTTTCTGGCTTTTGCAAGGTCTGGGATCTGGATATCAACCGTTCGTGACCACTATGCTTAGACCACCCGTGCCGCAATACAAGGAGGTAGTTCCGTTACTCCAAAGCTATGAAGCACGTAATGAAAATTTTGCATCTTCTCCTCAGATGAGTTATGTTGCACACAATCAAAAACAATATCAAAACAAGCGGCAAGGAAGTTATCAACGTTTCAATTCTAGAGGACGTGGATTTGGGCAGAACAACAACAGTCGAAATCAGTTTGTTGACAATAAAGGAAAGGCGAAGGTTGTATGTCAAATATGCAGCAAACAAAATCACTCCGCTTTAAAATGTTACAATCGCTTCAACCATTCTTTCCAGCCAAATGATATTCCGCAAGCTCTTGCTTCAATCAAAACAGCCGACAATCAAGATAATGAATGGTTCGTTGATACAGGAGCCACTGCCCATATGACGTCTGATATTGGTAAGTTATATAACTCTCGACCCTATTTTGGCAAAGATGCTATTATTGTTGGAAATGGAGAAAAATTGTCTATTTCTCACATAGGTGATGCCAAGATCAAAAGTCAAACCTCTGAAAAATGTGTTATGTGTGCCTAAAATAAAAAAGGATTTACTATCGGTAAGCCAACTTACCTCTGATTTGCCTTATGTTATTGAGTTCTCATCCACTGCTTGTTTGATTAAGGACAAAGTGACGCAGAAAATAGTGGCGACCGGAAATAGACGAGGAGGTCTTTATGGTCTTGAAGATTCTCAGTCTGCCTTGTTTTCAACCAGATTTAGGCGTGCAGATTTTGGTCGGTGGCATGAACG
Organism: Nymphaea thermarum; assembly: GCA_011799765.1. Lineage (NCBI taxonomy): Eukaryota > Viridiplantae > Streptophyta > Magnoliopsida > Nymphaeales > Nymphaeaceae > Nymphaea > Nymphaea thermarum. The sequence goes on from JAANDH010000044.1 coordinate 90,670, forward strand.
GTTGGGGCACCCTCATTTTGACACAGTTCGATTATTGAATAGAAACAATTTGATCTCAGTTGAATCCACGAAGAACAGGAACCCCATTTGTTCTAGTTGTCAAATGGGTAAATCTAGTAAGTTGCCGTTTTTTGATGGGGAGTCATATAGTGAACCCCTAATGAAAGTTCATTCTGATCTCTGGGGTCCTGCTCCTGTCTTGTCAAAAGAAAAATTTCGATTCTATGTCATTTTTGTTGATGAATGCACAAATTTTACTTGGTTCTATCCATTGAAGAAAAAGTCTGATTTCTTTGAAATTTTCGTTCATTTTCATAGATATGTTGAACGACAATTTGACAAAAAATTAAAAATCTTTCAATCTGATGGTGGTGGAGAGTATAGCAGTCAAAAATTCATCCATTATCTTGATCAAATGGGAATAAAGCGACAAACGTCATGTCCCAAAACACCCGAGCAAAACGGCACGGCTGAACGAAAGCATAGAAATGTGACAGAACTTGGGCTGACAATGATGTTTCATTCCAATACACCAAAACATTTTTGGGTAGAAGTTTTTTCCACTGTCGTTTTTTTGATAAATAGGCTGCCATCATCGAGTTTAAATATGGATTCTCCTTATTTTCGAGTTTTTGGAAAGCATCCAGACTATGCATCTTTGAGAGTTTTTGGTTGTCGATGTTTTCCTTATCCACGTGGATTCTCTCAACTTGAGGGAATTGATTTTGTCGAAACTTTTTCTCCTGTTGTGAAACCTGGTAGCATCAGAATTATTCTTTCTATTGCTACTGTTAGACAATGGAGCATACGCCAACTTGATGTGAAGAACGCCTTTCTTCATGGTCAACTTAAGGAGACGGTTTTCATGCAACAACCACCGGGTTTTGAAGATCGACGTTTTCCTAATCATGTATGTCGTCTGCAAAAAGCACTTTATGGTCTTCGACAAGCCTCTCGAGCCTGGTTTGATAAGTTAAGCTCTTTTCTTTTACAATATGGTTTCTTTTCCAGCACTGCCGATCCATCTCTTTTCATCTATAAGCATGCACATGATATCATTGTGCTTCTCATCTACGTCGATGACATGATCCTCACGGGGAGTAACTCTCACTTGCTGGAACAATTCACCAAGCAGCTTGCAAGTACCTTCGCCATCAAGGATCTTGGGCGATTACATTATTTTTTAGGCATTGAAGTTCATTCTACACATGAAGGACTTTTTCTTTCACAAACAAAGTATGCGAAAGATTTACTTGACCGAGCAAATATGTATAATTCCAAGCCTGCCGCTACACCCATGATTGAAAAAGTTCAAGAAGCTTCTTATGAATCTTATTCAGACCCAACTCATTACAGAAGTTTGGTTGGTGCCTTACAATATTTGACCATAACAAGACCAGAACTATCCTTTAGTGTCAATTATGTGAGCCAACATATGCATAGTCCTATGGTTCAACATTATGAGATGGTGAAGCGTATCCTCCGATACGTTAAAGGTACTCTTGATACAGGTCTGATAATCATGGCTCAAAGTTCTCTAGACTTATATACTTTTTGTGATGCCGATTGGGCTGGCTGTCACGAAACAAGAAGGTCAACTACAGGTTTTTGTACTTTTCTTGGAAATAATTGTATTACATGGAGTGCCAAGAAACAGAGCACAGTCGCTAGATCAAGCACGGAGGCAGAATACAGAGCCATGGCATCCACTGCTGCAGAGTTAACCTGGATCTCCTTTGTTCTCAGAGATCTTGGAGTTCATTTAAATAGTCCACCGGTGCTTCATTGTGACAACATCAATGCGTTACACATGACTATCAATCCTATTTTTCACAACAGATCCAAACATATTCAAGTGGATTATCATTATGTGAGAGAAAAGGTAGCTGAAGGATCTTTGATCACCAAATTTGTTCCCTCAAAACATCAAATTGCAGACATTTTCACAAAGCCTCTAACAAGGATTCAATTCCATACCTTAAAGAGCAAACTGGGCCTCCTTAAAGAGCAAACTGGGCCTCAGCAGGCGGCTCAGTTTGACAAGGAGTAAAAGACGTGATGAGGACAGATTTGGGGAGAAGCAAATTGGAGAGTACGAAGAGGCAAAGAGTGAAGGCATTGAAGGCATCTTGGGTGAAGACATCTTGGGAGCTAAGAAAAACGTTTCACAAATCAAGAGAAACGTTTTAGATACCAAGGAATCTAGCATTAATTCCTCTCATCAAAAAACTGTTATAAATAGTTGTGTTATGGAAGGAAACCCCAAGTCGTGCAAGAGTGGGTGTGGCTGAATAAAAGAAAATCATTTTTTCTTCGTGGATGTAGGTTCTCTTTGAACCGAACCACGTTAATTCGAGTGTCTCTTCTATTTTCCTTTATCACGGCCTGGCACTTCAACTCGAGAATTTTACTCCGGTGGGAGAAGTTCTTCCCAGCAGACCGTCCGCCTACCAAGTTGCTGTCACCATCAAAAAGCCCACAGAGTTCCCCAACCAAGAGGCCAGCTGTTGAAATCAAAGACTGCTGACCAAAGTCTTGAGCTGCCGCTCGACAGTCTCTCATCAAGCCCTGTGTATGTTGCTCAATCTCGTGAACTACTAAACTCAAATTCCAATGGGTGCAGGTTAATTCCAGTGTTGGAATAAAAGCCAAAACCTTTTCACCCTCATCTCTCAAGGTCTAGGAGTGCTCAAGATAACCATCTTCTTTGTCTTTCAAAAGTATTTTCAAGATCAACACAAAAACTTATTTAGAAAGCACTGGTGGAACCAGGATTTTTCATCCATAGGGCATTTGCATTGGTGACACAAATTTGATGTGAAATCGTGTATAATTTTAGAGTCATTGGTGATGTTAACATTTTAATAATGGGATTTTTTATGAGCTCGCGTGGGCAGTGGCCTTCCTCAGCCAACAAGCAGCTCCATTATTGCTGAGAACAATGTAGGATCTCAAGCTTATGATTCTCATGAACACTATGTTCATGTCTCAAACAAGGTACGGGAATGATACCAAAACACTTCATCTCTTGTGGGTTAAAAGGCTAATTCATTATACTGCCTTGAAAGAGTATATTCAAAACTAGTAAGAAAAGTTATAACATAATATGAGGCAATCGGCTCCTTGGCTTACTCACGACCACTTTGAGAAGGACTTGCATAGAAAAGTCTGATGCTACATTTGACTAAACAGCTCCTTTTTCTTCTTCAAAGAAAAGCCTTTCTGCTCTTATATATGCAGCCACTATGCATTTTTTTTTTAAATGCGTGAATCGGATTGATTTCCCTCTTTGTATTTAAAAAATAAATACGCGTTTTGTCCCTTTCGGGTTTCACCTTCTATAGGCTAAAAAATTCGAAGATTTGGTTTCTCATTTATAAGATCTAACGAAAAAAATCTCATCGCAATTAGTCGTGAGAGGATATATGTCAAATTCAAGAAAACGTTGGGTGACGTAAACTCCATGTAGGATATGTCGCACTCAACATATATATATATATATGTGTGAGAGAGGGAAAGAGAAACTAAATCTGCCAATTATTTTTATCGTTAAATGCCTTCAAAAACCATTATAAATGACAAAAATTAAATAGAAATGCCTTCAAAATAAAAAAATCATGGTAAACTCCAGCTTTTTAGAGTTGTTGCCCAAAGTTACGAAAAAAATAAAAAGAAAAATATGAGCGTTTTCATCATCTCCAGTTAGTACTTCAAATGGATGGTTCTGGTTAAATGGTTAGGTGACGCAGGATTTTCCCAAGGTTCAAATGACTTCAGAAGCACGAAAAGTTGATTATCACAGAAATGAAGACATTATGTTGACTAGCTTTGAATTTGTGGATTATATAGTTGGAAGAATTGAAATAGGTTAAATGCTAGAGCGACTCTACCTCACCAGAAAATTATTCATATTCTTTTGCATTGGTTCGAAAAGAATAGGCTCCAACTAGACCTGAGCATCGACCCGGCCCAACTCGGTCCGGCCTAAAAAGGATTCAAGCTCGGGCCCCGACAACCGAAATACGAACCTAAGTCCGGCCTGACACTTAAAACCCGAGTCCAGGTCTGGCCCGATTAAAATTAAATATATATATATATATATATATATATATATATATATATATATATATATATATATATATATATATATAAATAATTAATTATAATAAAATATTATAATTATATATAAAAATCAATAAAATTAATATTAAAAAAAATCTTACCGGGTTGTATCGAGCCCACCTTGGGCTGGCCCGTGCCTTTTTTGAGGGGTCAGGGCCAGGCTCGAGTCAGGCTGGGTACTCGACCCGATGCCCAGGCTTAGCTTCACTTGCAATGAATGAACCACCCCCTCTTTGTTGACTACGGTTGTGCTGTGCCTCATATAGAGGATCTGTATGACTATTGTTTTCTCGGTCAATCAGATAATGCCTAATTGAGCATGAAAGATAAATTTGAATTCTAATGTACATAAATCCAATAAAATTCAAATTTTTTACTTGATGAGATTCAGATGCCTGACGATCACCATTAAATTGGTAAGCAAATCGTTAGTTTTTGTAATTTTATTAATCAAATCTAACTACTTAGGCTCGAATTTAAATGTAATACAAATTATGTCCAAACCATTTACAGCTTCCTAAGGATGGTCTTGTCCACAAGATGTGTTATAAACCTCAGCATTGTCACAAATATAGTTCTCAGAAAAAATCTCAAGGAGCTTTTTTTAGATATTTTTTGATAAAACTGTTTTTATTGAATGAATCTTGGGAAAAACTTGACAATTTTTAAAAAATTTAAAAATAATAAACCTTAAAATTTAAAAATTATTAAAGTCTCGGTAAAAATCATGATAAAATAGCGAGATTTTCTTTTTCGTTGAGATTTTTAAAAGTAACTTTTTTGCTCTTTTTTTCATTCTATTTGATTTTCTCATAAATATCGTGAGATTTTTAAAAATCTGGCGATATATGTGAGAAAGCAAGGAATTATTTTCTAGTAATTGGGAAAAAAAAAGTTGAAACCAAATGGGGGTTGATGGTTTTAAATGTGTTCACTCATAATTTTAGGCAAGTAGCCAAGTAGGGACGCCATGTCAAACGCCCCAAAAAGATCATGATACTCTCTCATGCTTTTTTCTAATATTCATATAAAAGAAGTGTTGTTATAAGATCAAGTTGGACCAGAGGAAGAACTCAGCCACAACCTGTTTGGACCGAACATGTAATTTTCTTTTTATGAAAGAAAACGTACTAAATACAATGTGGTAGACTCTAGCTTGTGTTTGATATAAGCATCAGATTCTCAGTTCAATCATGTGGTTGCCTTTAAGTACTATGGCTATGCTGTTGATATCAGGACAGATCAAAGTGGTCAAAAGAATAATGAAATTTGTTGTTACATTCATCCTTAATACATAAAACTAACAACTAGAACATACGAAATAAGTTCCGCTTGCAATGTCTCATTTGTGAAAAGAAGTGTAGGAATTTGTGGGGCTTTAAGCAGACTGCTTGAAGGTAGATCTGTATAAGTCAGACAGGAGAAGGAAAAAAAGCAGAGCCTGGCTTTTTCTTTTATTGAAGAAGACAATCCAACTTCGCTAATCAGTTACATGTACTAGAAAATCAACCAGATTGGACAATTATGATCACATTAACTATACATACTAGAAAGAGCAGAAACCTGGCTTTCTCTGTGCCTTTGAAAACCTACGTGAGTTTTTGAGAACCTCTGCAAACTTCAATAGTTCTAACTTTTCTGAGCTAGCTTCACCCTCATGAAGTTGACTACTTTCTTCTTGTAGAGATCGCAGGGATCCCATGTCACTGTCTAACCTGTAATCAGTAGCATGGTAGTCGTCCAGAACATCACAGCTCCATTCTGTGGTAATGAAATTCTCCTGCTGAGCAGCCTTATGATCCTTGGTGCCTCTTGTTCTTAGATGTCTTGTTCTTGAAATATCTGATAGAGATCTTGACACACTCCGTGAATCCAACGATTCACTCAGTTGCCTAGTCTTCTTAGTGATTCTGTCTGTCGTCAAACTGTCAACCCTGCAGGATTTCGAGCGGGCCTCTGCAAAATTAGCCACAGAGCTGAGTTGAGCAGTTGCAGACGGCGAGAAGCTTTCCTGTGAGTGTGTGCTCATAAGATCATCAAGAAGACTTTTTGAGACGTGCAGCCTCTCAGACTTACTGAAACTGCCAGAGTTTCTGTATACTGAAGTTTTTCTTTCTGGGCTGTGTTTGCCCAGAACCAACCTCTTTAGCTTGTTGAAGAGTTTTCTTTTGCTTGAACTGCTATATGTAGCAGATTGGACTTCAAGAGATGAACCATCAAATTCATCTGTATCAGTAAGAGTCGATGCTTGCGATGATGAACAAAATTCCAAGTCAAAGTCAGGCGGACAATTTGGAACACCACCGGATCCAGCATACTCAAGTATGAGTTTCTTTGCTTTCTCCTCCGATTTGGGGCTCAAGCTCCTGCTAAGATCCCGAGCAACAGTCTTCCCCGGTGATGTCTGAAAGTTTCTGAGTTCATATCTCAGGCAAGCATTTATCCACCTTAGATAAACCAACTCCTCAACATCAGCATATCGATTTGTTTTAAGCCTCTCCAACTCCTCCATCAGGTTCTCGTTTGATTCCTTCCATGTGTCGACATCTTGCAAAGCCTTGCCCGCTACCTCGACCTGCAAAAAAAACAGAGAATGTTAACAAAAAGACTAGAGAAATATGAGACCTAGAGATGACAGATTTGGAAGCAAAGTGACAACCTCATGAACTTTCGAATTTGAAGCAGAAGCTGCCGTTCCTCTAGAATCAAGTTTCGTTGATAGTTCCAAGTTCTCCTGCCGTAGTTTCTCATTCATCTCTCTCAAAATTGCAGTTTCATTCTCCGAATCTTGCAAATTCTGCAGTTTCGTCTGAATCTCTTCATCTCTTTTGCAGGATTCTTTTTCCAGGGCATGTAATGTTGAAACCCGTTCTTGAACAGCAACTAGTTGTGCCTTCGCCGACTCGTTTTCAGCCTTCATCTGCTTTCTCAGCAACCTGATCTTTGTTCTAGCAGTTTCCAATTCTTCTACTGTTCTCGAGTAATTTTGGGCCTTTTCACTGAGCCTCTGATTTTCCGCTTGCAGAGACTCCATCTTCAACCTAAGAAGCCTCAACTCCATTGACTGAACTTTAAGATGGTTCTCAAGTTCCCCGACCGCTTTTTCCTGCTCTTTCAATCCATAGTACTCCAGCAGCTGCATCTCCAAACTCTTCACCCTCTCTTGAAGAACAAAAGTCTGATTCCTTAGTCCCTTGATCTCCGACTCCATTGCGATCGCATCATCTCCTGTTTCCTTAACATCGGAGACCACCTCAGTGTTTCCCTCTTTGAGATATGGAATTCCGGAACCTTCGAACTCTTGCAATACCAATTCATTAAATTCAGGCAACAAAAAATCATCTTCGTTGATATCGCTGCCTTTGGGAGAAGGCTCTAACACAGGATCAACTTTCTGCATGGTCCCAACCTAATGAGAAAGCACAGAAATTAATCAGATTCATGGACAAACTTAATGAAATTTATCATGAAGATATGAACAATTTTGGTGCCATTAATTCTAAGCAACTAACAGGTACCAAATTAATTATCAGATAGACAACTAATGAGTAAACAGATAATCCAAAAACTGAAACTATGCCCAACAGCAAACACAGTAACATTTCCAGTGGCTTCGTAGATCAAGGAATCAGGAAAGATGATTAAAGAAAGCATACAGGTTCCAAAACCATGGCCTCTGTTTCTGATGGTTTACAATCTCCGCTGGATCCCTCACTACTGAATTTACCTAAATTAGAGGCATGAACAGTTTGAAACAGGCTCAGCACGGCAGAAGAATCTGAAAGACAATGAGACAATATGAATTACAGGCAAAGCAAACGAACCTGAGGACTGAGGGGGACGCCAAGGACGGATCCTGAATCTGAAATGGGTGTACAGAAAACCCGCAACCGACACAGCTAAGGCAACACCCAACTTGAACAGAAGAGGCGTGACCTCATTCGTTTTCTTTAAATCCCCCATTCAACTCTTATTCTGGCTCGCTACCAAACACCACCAATCCCATCATCTTCGCTGCCAGTGATTACAAAGAAGCAAATCACCAGCAATCAAGTCACCCAAGAAGCAAGAACTCTGCAAAATAAATACTGTTGCATCAACCATCGCTGAGCAGGGAGCAGAAATTAAAACTGGCGTCTCCACAAACCAGTACTCGAAAAGGACAGATCATTGTGCACCTCAAAATCTGCAGAACCAATTAATGCAGCTGACACAAGGAAGAAACCCTCACTAAGTTGCGCATCTGGACAATTCTTCATGGCGAGACGGCCTTCAAACAGAGCAGAACCATAAGAGAGAGAGAAAGTCGATGGGACAGTGCAAATGATGATGTAAGTGATGATGGAATCTCTGTTTCAGAGAAGCTGACGAAGTTGGTAGGAAGAAATTGGACGGTTCGCACTTGGGAAAGAGAAAATTAGAGTACCGTGTGTTTCCAAAACAGAGATTTTGGTTGTTGGCCTTGTCTCGACGGAGGACATAGTAGTGGGGACAATTCTAGGAGTTGGCATTAGTTGTGTGCTCCATTAACAACAGTGATGCTTCAGTGAGGCGTGTCCTGTTTGTATCGGTTCCTCTGGTTGTGGCCCGCCGCCGTGCACGGTGTACAGGCCTTGCCTAGGAAGACTTACGGTCACGTCCCCATCGCAGTCACGTTGCCTTTCTCATTTATGATGACGATCCGCGTGAGGAGGTTTCAAAGATGTCACCTAACGGTCTTTTGGGGAAGAGAGATCAGGTTCCATGTACATTTCTGCAGTCTCTTCAGCCATTCTTCTTTTTTGCAGAACTCCAATCTTAGAATTTGATCTTCATCTCCGAAACGTAGAAATGCATTTCTGGTAAGTTTATTTAGATGAACAGATGAGATCAACATGCCAACTATCTGAAATTTTAATTTATCAAGTTCTCAAGTCATATTAAATCTTATTTGCACTTAAAACATAATCTGATTCAAGAACCATTGCATTTACCGAGTTTCCTCTTTGAAGGTGCAAGATCCAAGCATTGAAGTGCATATCAACCATGAAAGCTCTTGGAGTAGGGCTGCACACAGGTGAGTCGAACTCAAATTGGGCCAGCTCAAGCTCCACTCGACTCATACAACTCGAGCTTGAACTGGGCTTGAAGTTGAGTCGAGTTCCATAAAAAACGCTTGAGTTACACTGGACGACACAACATGGAGCTCGACTCATTCAACTTGCTCAACTCATTTCTATTAAGCATATCTCACATTTTTAACTCATTTAACTCGTTAAATCATTCAAATTATTTAGGAGTTGCTATTCGTTTAACTGTTTTCATTACAATTCAACTTTTATTATGTAGTCAATCCGAGCCATGTTTAAATGAGTCGAGTTTATACAACTTGAATTTGACTCATTTAACATTTCTAACATACATTTAAACTCGACTTCAACTTGTTTATAAACGAGTTGTGCTTCATTCGAGTTTTGATGAGTGAGTTCGAGCCGAGCTCTTGTGCAGCCCTCTAAAAGTCCCAAGTGGCAAAATTCACACCACGAATGAGTGGTGTACGTGTCTGGTCACATTAATTTTCCCAACGCCATTTACTTGCCCACCAAGAAAGTTTTCAGACATTATTAAGTTTACATCTTTAGAGGCTACAAGTTAAGAGGCATAGCCAGGTGTAAATACTCATGAATGAGAAGCCAGAAAATTTTCCTTTCTACCAGGCTTTCTAAAACAACCAGTCCATTTTGTTCCCTTTGAAGTGATACTTCTTTAAAGTGTAAGTTTGGACTTGGGTCGGGCCGGCCCCGCATCTAAAACTTTTGTTAGGCTGTTTCTACTTGGGTCGGGCCGGCCCCGCATCTAAAACTTTTGTTTGGGCTCAGCCTGACTCAAACAACCCGAGCCTGGCCCGATATATTAAAAACTAATTTTAATATAAAATAATATATATAAATAATTAATAGTAATAAAATATTATAAATATATACATAAAATAATAAAATTTTAAAAAAATAATCATTATGCGGTCCGATCTAAGCTTATGGGGCCACCCGGGCTGGCCCTATAACAGTCGGGCTGGTCACGTTTTTCCAGGCCCGGGCCCAAAGCTTATGAAAGAGTTGTTTCTTTTCTTGAGGCCTAAGGAAAACGTGGAGTTAGTGAAGTCAACTCTAACTCAACTCGATTTTACTTGTCAACTCTAGTTCGAGTTACACGAGTTCAACTTGTTTAAACTCGACTCAACTGATGCCTTTCCTGTTTCTTAATCTTCAATGGCAATTTTTAATGAATTTTACTGGTGCCTTTCCTGTTTCTTAATCTTCAATGGTCATTTTTAATGAATTTTAGTATCTTTCATGTACCTTTCATTTTCACTTTAAAAACATGTGTGAATCATAGACTTTATTGTTATGTATTTGGTTGTCTTGAGATAACTTTTACATGAAGTAATATGAAGTTACCTAGAAAAGGATGAGCAAAGTGAATGAACTAGAAAAAAGTGAATTTCAGGTTTTACTTTTCTCGTTTTCCCCGTGTTCATCATAACTCGTGTTGGCAGTGCGCATTCATGCTGAAATTAACCAGGTGCTACTTGCCGTGTCAAACTCGAACTGTTGCTTTTTTTTTTTTTTTAACTTGGAGGTAAATTTTTTTGTTTTTACCATGTCCAACTATCTATCGAACACAACCACAAATGGCAGTAAATAAAAATGTACTTGAAGACTTTCAAGTTCGAAAAAAAAATCCAGAATTTAACGCTGGATCTTCGCAAGAACTGGCAAAGATTTTCCTATAGAAATGAAAGAATTTAACAGCTCTATGCGAAGTAGGAAATAAATTAAGATCGAACCACAAAATCTTCCAACCGGTTATGCAAGACATATAAAGGAAATAAAAATTTTGTTGAATTTCATCTTATCTTTGAGGAGTAATTGTCCTTCAATAAAGCACCTCAGAAATTTTGGTCCCAAAAAGTATGTCTTATTAAGAGGTTGTTTAGCATTTAAAAGAACGATTATTTTCACGTTCAAAACAGCAACAATTTATCCAAGGAAAACTTGTCTGTGACAAAAATTGCCTGCAGCTAAACAAGTAGAAACGTGTCTGTGGACAAGTTGGTAAATGGAGATGCTGTAATATTGGTTTCTTTGGATCTCAAAGCTGAAGCTCTGGTTTCTTTAGATCTCAATTATCAGCATACATAATTTCAATGCAAAGCTGCTGGAAGGTGGGCACCCCACTTACTTTATTAATGCAAAAGAATAATATGTACATAAAGAATCAAACCAAACAGACCAGATCAATACACGTAGTTCATTTTGTAGCAAATGTATAGTAAATGAATTTCAAAAGAAGGAAAGCAAATTGTTCCCTTTTTATATTGCGTCTACCATATTTACTGCATTTTATACCGGAAAGATAGATTGTGAATTTCGAAAGTGGTTGCAAGTAGAAGAATTGCTTACTGTCATAGAGATTTGTGTTGCATAATGTGTCAGACCCATCACCATGAGCAGTGTAAGGTTGAAAGTTCGAAACCCAGCGCCCACCCTCTACGTAAGCCAAAGTAGGTCCTGATCTTGAGGGTGAAGGAAAGGCGTCGCATGGTCTTCTTCCGCACGGTTGATCAACTGTATATCTCTCTCAACTCAACTATACTTTCATATGTAAAGTTGAAACTAAGAAAGCAAAATGCATAATATATACAGGTCAACTCCAAAGATTTAAGCTTAAGTTTCTTGTTTAATATTCAATGGTTAACGTGGGTTCCAATTGTGCATCCCTTTATATATATATATATATATATATATATATATATATATATATATATATATATATATATATATATATATATATATATATATATATATATATATATA